>JAQHUG010000320.1:527457-544313 GCA_028555095.1 Dicrostonyx torquatus
GTGTGTGTGTGTGTGTGTGTGTGTGTGTGTGTGTAACAGTGAAAACCTTGGAATTCTAAGGTAAAAATGCAAATGTAAGCTTTGGGTTGCAGTCACCTCTTAACCATTACACCAAAAGGAAAGTGATAAAAAATAAGGAAGTTTTATCAAAATTAGGTATTTGCTGTAGATGATACATAGAAGATAAGAAGTGATAGCTCACAAAATATGAGAAAGTATATGCACGTTCTAAATCTGATACAGGATTCTTATCTAGAATATAAGAATATTTACAACTCAAGAATACAAAAGGAGATAATAAAATTTTGAAGGGAACTAAATATTTGAATATAAACTTGTCTCCACAAAAAAATAAACAAAGAGATAATGAGACATGGATATTAGTTTATCATCATCACCATTTAGACAAATATAAGTCAATATCAAAGTGATATATTAATTCACACCAAGAAAATCTGCTACAATCAGAAAGAAAAGTAAATGCTGGTGAGGATATGAGAAAATTGTAGCCTTTGTACACTGTTGATGGGTTCAGTCACTTTGGGGAAATGATCATTGGTTCCTTAAAAAGAAAGCATTGGAGTTACCATGTCAGCCAGAAATGCCAGTTTTATATGTGTCTCCCCAAGAGGAACTTAAGCACAGCCCCAAACTCCTGTTAAAGCATGATAAATCATCAACCGTATTAAACATTTCCCAAAGTAGAAACAATCCCAGTGTTTATCAGTTGATGAAGAGATAAATAAAATATACTGTATCCATATATTGAAATACTACTTAGTGTCATAATCATTATTATCAAATAGACAGGATTTGGAATAAATTGCAGACTCACATTGCACATATTTGACTAGTAAGAGGAAGATTCATCTGTACATGGATGATGTTGTTCCATTCCAAAGGGACCTTCCTTCATCTCTCTTTGCTTTCCAACTGTAAGCAATGTGACCAGTAGCCTCATGCCATCAGCATCATGCCTTTTCTGACACAATGACCTGCATTTCTTTCTTTAAAAAATAATTTTGTTTATTCACATATTTATTTGTGTACAAGTATTGGGCAGATGCATGCCATAGCAGCTGTATTAAGGTCATGGGTTCTTTCTTCCCACTCTGTGTCCTGGGTATCAAATTCAGGTCATTGGGCTTGGCAACAAGCACTTTTATCCACTGATCATCTTTTCTTTTCTTTTTTCAAAACAAAGTACTATTTTCTTTTAAAGAGTACCTAAAGAAAGAGACAACATTCCGGTGAAAAATGAGAGCCATAATTATTTTGCTCTTTTCCTCAGTAATATTAATGGTATTAAAATAATTAGGTTCTCAGTGATACAATCTGAGAAGGAGAGTGCAGGCTCATTTGCTCTTTACAAAGGTGACAGACATACAGCAGAAATTCTGGAATGCGAAGGAAGAAAAAGAAATTGTTTTCAGATGTATTCTTGTGCTTCAGAGACTGTAGAAATTGTATGTCACCCATTTCAGTACTACTTGATTTAGAGTATACTGTGGGTTCGATGGCATTATATTATTCACGTCCCAACTTCATAGTTTTTAAAGTAAATGGTTTACATGATGAACATGAGAAATTTTCATGTGTCATGTATCCAGTGGAATATTTTGAAACATGAATCTGTTTTGTTTTTTATTCCTACAGTTTGAAATAGACATTTTTTAATGATATATTTTAAAAGTAGCATTATATATTACTGCATAATACTTTACTCTAAACCATTAGTGGGCATACCTTTGTAGTATGTGCACATGTGTGTGTGTGTGTGTGTGTGTCTGTGTGTGTGAGCAAGAGATCAATGTCTAGTGACTTCTTCTGTCTATTGCTTTCCAACTTATATTTTGAGAAAAGTTATCTCATTGAACTCAATGTTCATTGATTGGATGACTAGCTACCCTAAAACATCCAATTGTCTGTGCCCCACAGATTTAGGGTTATAGCTATGTGCTACTATGCCTGGGACTTAGTAGTATGCTAAATATCCAAACTGAAATCCCATGCTTGAGTATCAGGCACTTTTCTAACTGACAAATCTTCCCAACACCACTGCAAAAACATTTTAAAGCACATTTTACACTATTTTAACATTTTTATTGCCATGGTATCTTATATTACATAACTTTTTTTCTTATTGAAAATAGATTTTTTTCATAAAATATATTCTGATTATGATTTCCCCTTCCTACTTGTTCAAGTTCTCCTCACCCTCTCTGCCTGTCCAGATCCACATCCTTTGTGTGTCATGTTAGAAGCAAACAAGACCCTAAGGAATAATAGTTAATTCAAAAAATACAAAATACAATAAGATAAAATCAAAACATACTAGCCAGGGAAGCAGTAGGATTAATCACCCAGTCTCATCCCAGATTGACAACAGAATGCCTACTGTAGTCTCCTTCATGTCTGGGATCCTACAGATCTTCCCCTCCAAACTTTCTTTTCCATACTTGTTGCTTTATCCCAGTCTCCAACTCCAGCAGGTACTCCCTGGAAGCCCACAGGCTATGCTACCAAAGGAAGCAAGTAAGCTAACTGCAGATCTTCACTATTCCTTCCATTCCTCCAAGTCCAAATATCAAGTCTCACCCCCACTTCTGTTATGGTATCTTTACACTGTCTGTCTCTATTCCCAAGGGGCTACCTAAACAGATACTGGAAGAACACCATACTTTCCTTGCTCTTCTGAAGCTCCTCCACCAACCCCACCCAATCCACATACCTAAATTTCAAATCAAATTACCTATAAACATAATTTACATAGAAATCCCAGTGTACACATCTATTAGGATCCTTAAAAAAATTTCTTACCAAGCAACTGTCAGCTACCACAGTCTTGTAAGAAGAAGAGAGGGCAACAGAAACAAACGAAGATCACATCCACCCAACAAAGACAAAGGCAGATATCAGCACCTAGAATGACAATCTTCTCAGACTATGATGCCTAGATGGCAGCATAGAAACACAATCAATAAAAACTGGGAAAATATTTTTCCACTAGATCTCAGCAACCCTACCCCAACAGACTTTGGATATTCCAACATAATTTAAACATAAAAGGACTATTTTAAACAGTCTGATATATATAACATATATATATATATATATGTTACAGGTTTGCAAGGCAGAAATTTATAAATCTCCTAAAGAAATATATGAAAACAAAAATAAACAATGAAGGGACTTGAATAACATCATTTATGACATAAAAGTAGAAATATAATCAATAATGAAAACCAAACCTGAGGAAAATCTGAAAATTAAAAATATAGCAAGTAAAACAAGATGGACAGAGGAAAGCTTTACCAACAGAATATAATAAATAGAAGACAGATTCTCAGGCATTGAAGGTACAAAAGAAGAAATGGATAAATTGATAAAAAATTAAAATAAAAAATAAATCCCTGGCACAAAATATTCAGAAAATATGGGATATTATAAAAAGATCAAATCTAAACATATATGAACAGAGCAATAAGAAGAAACCTAGGTAAAATGCACAGAAAATATTTTTGACAAAATGATAGAAGAAAATTTCCCTAACCTAAAAAGGGGGATGATAATCAAAATACAAGAAGCATACAGAACAATGAATATAATGGGCCAGAAAATAAAATTTCCCAGATACATAATAATCCAAATTTTAATTCATGGAATGAAGAAAGAAAGTTAAAAGCCATAAAGGAAAAAGATTAAGAAATATAAACACAGACATATTATAATAACTCCTGACTTCCCCATGGAGAACCTAAAAGCCAGAAGGAACTGGACTCATGTACTACAGATTATGAGGCCACAAATGACAATCTAGATTACTTTCAATAACAATAGATGGTGAATATAAGACATTCAAAACAATATTTAAGCCATCAATTACCTACCTATAAATCCCAACCTGCTAGTAGGTTAAGTCCAACCTTACAATGTTACCTACATCCAAGAAAACATAGGGAATAAATGATGCCAGACCCAAAACACAAGCACATGGAAACACACACAACAACAACAAGAATAAAATAGCAGGATGCAACAATCACTGGTCATTGATCTTTCAACATTAAGGGTCTCAATTCCCCTACTTAAAAAATAAACAGACTGGCAGAATGGTTGTTAAAATGGGTTTGTCCTTCTGCTCCATCAAAGAAACACACCATAACATAAAGGATATGACCTCAGATTGAAGGTTTGGACAAAGTTATTCCAAGCAAATGGACCTAGACAAGTAAGTTGGTGTAGCCATTTTGATATCTGATAACAGAGACTTCAAACCAAAACAAATTAGAAGAGATGGTGAAGAACATTACATACTAATCAAAGGAAAAATCCATCAAGAGAAATTGCAGTTATTAACATCAATGTTGCAATGCAAAGGCACCCAAGTTTGCAAAAGAGATAGTTCAACAGCATAAACCACATAGTGACACTCATGAGCTGAGTGTAGGAAACATCAGTACCTTCTACCAATAGATATGTGTTGTGTAGGAGGTCCTTCTGTCCATACATTGCTTTTATTGGTTAAAGAATAAAGAAACTGCCTTGGACTAGTTGATAGAGCAAAACTTAAATAGGTGGAGAAGGCAGAACTAAATCCTGGAAGGAAGAGCGCAGAGTCGGAGAGCGGACAGACTCAGACATGCTGAATATTTCTCAGCAAGCCACTGCCACATGGTGGTATACAGATTAATAAAAATGGATTAAATCAAGATATGAGGGTTAGCCAATAAGAAGCTAGAGATAATGGCCCAAGCAGTGATTTAATTAAAACAATTCTGTGTGGTTATTTCAGGGCTAAGATAGCAGGGTAGCCTGGAAGAACAAGCCTCCCTGTTGGGGCCTCTCCCTTGCAACAGATATGTCATCCTGACAAAAACAGAGATGTGTCAGAACAACCTGCAGAAAACAAACCAAAAACGGAACTAATAATGATTTACAGAACATTTAGCCCAAACACACACAAAAAAATACCCTCATCTGAGTACCTCATCGAACTTTCTCCAAAAATGATCACATATTCAAAAACATAAAGCAAGTCTCACAGATAAAAGAAAATCTAAATGATACCCTATATCCTATCTGATCACCATGAAGTAAAGCTGGATTTCAAGAATAACAAAACCAACAGAAATCTTACAAACTCAAGGAAACTCTTTACTGTAAATTGGGGTTTCAGATAGTGTGTTTCTTGGTATTGTGGGCTAACTCTTAAATATGGGAATGGGCTAAGATGGGGCAGAGATGTCAAGGGTACTCAGGAGAGAAGAAAACAGGATTAGATTAGTTCCCTGGAACAGTGGGCATTGAGGGAAGAGAGGGCACAGCATGTAGTCTGCTACAGAGGTGAGGATAAGACTGGGTGATTGCATTTGGAGAAGAGGAGGGAAAGTGAAGATCTGAAGATCACCTACCTGCTTCCTTGGCTGGCCTTGCCAGTGTATTTCCAGGGATGCCTGCAGGAGTTAGGAGCTAAGGAAAAGGGTTGAGACAATGAGGAGGCTGTAGAAAGTGATTTTCCTCATCATTAATTCTTGTCTGTATTAGTCACGTGGCTTGGTACCTTTTTTGGCAAGGCAGTCACATCTTGCTTGCTCTGTGTCTGGCTTCCTCTCTGTCTGGGTGATGACTGCAGACTGAAACTTCCCTCTTACCAGAATTCTCTTGTTTTCATTGCTACACCTCTACTTCCTGCCTGCTTACCCCACCTATACGTCCTTCCTGGCTAATGGTCAATTAGCACTTTATTAAAATACAATTGACAGGATATAGACCATTGTCCCTCAGCAATCACCAAAACCCACATACAATAATGCTGAGCATAGTAGCATGTGTTTGCAATTCCAACAAAAAGAGGGTCCTTACAAAAGAAAAGGTGGGAGGGATCAAATAGGGAGAGGACTGTAATTGGAGTTTTCTTTCCCCCACTAGTTCTTGAGTAGCCACTCTGAGGCTTGATATTAACTGCAAACTGTTTGACCTATTAGCCAGGCTTATTATTAACTAGTTCTTACAACTTAAATTGACCCATTTCAGTTATTCCTATTTTACCCCAAGGTTTGTGACTTGTTACCACACATCTTGCTTCTTCAGTGACTACTGACATTTCTCTCACTCTACCTTTTTTTCTCCTTGTATCTGTTGGGAATTTCTACTCAGCTATATTCTGTTCTGCCAAAGGCCAAATAAAACATATTCACAGCATACAAAAGGGCATCCAACATCATCTCCTCTTTTTTTGTCCAATTAAAAGGGAAGGGTTTCACAAAAAGAAGTATACACAATTATGTATAACAAGGTAGGTATCTAGCAAGAATTACAGTTGCAATATTTAGTCTATTTATATTTGGCAAAACCAAAGAAAATACTCTGTCATCTATCCTATCTTCATGAGTCTAAAGTTTTATATCTAATTATCTTTAATCAAAACTCAGAAAAATGATAATTACAACTATCTAGTGTTTAACTTCATTGAAGACCCAAGTGGTTGCAATATTACCTGAATAAATAGGAATTGCATTATAAGCAACTTCCAAAACTCCAGAAATGATAGATATCTGGCTGCTTGGAAAGTCACCCAAAGTTTTTCTGTAACATTGGGGAATCCATCTTTAGTCTATAGGCCTGGAGTATCTGGGAGATTTCTCAATGAAGTAGGAAATCGGAAGGATTGTCTCACCTATTTTAGCAAAATTAATCAGTTGCTCTCTCCTGGATCCTGCAGAATGTCTGGCATACTCTTCCATGAAGCAGAAACCCTGAAGGACTGTCCCACCTTGTTTTAGCAAATACAGGGGTCATTTTCTTGTGTGTCCTACATGTCCAATTTATACAGCACACTGTTAAACAGTCCAGGCAAGAGCAATATGGCTTTGCCATATTGAATGGTAACTCCATTAGGAGTTTCTGTGATTCCCATCATTCTCTTTGAAGTAATTGGCACTGCCAGGAGCAGATGTGTGTCACTGTCAAGAAAAGTCTAAGTTCTTAAACCGTTTTAAATGCCATATTCTGTAAGCCTTTGAAAGTGTTTGAATATTTGAAGTGTTTGAAATATATCTTTCATATGTAGAAATTCTAACATGTGCATAAATTTAACTATTATAGATGACTATTAATTTATATTTCTTAACTGTATGTTGCATTTTTAAATGAGTTTTATAAACATAATACCTTAAACAAGAGCAGAAATATACATATAGAATAACAAGATTGACATTGTATCAATATGCAAAAATCCTTTAAATAAAAATACAAACACACAAACAGTATAAAATTAACTTTAAATGTGTATCATTGTACCAAAATCCATGTCAATGCAAAAAAAATAGTTGTGTTTTTATCTTACATTCCTATATTCCCTTAAATATAACAAGTATCCATAACCTATCAAATAACCAAAGACCATTAATATCCCCAACACCCTTGGTAATGTGAACATCATTTTATCCAAACAGCTTCCAGCTGTCTGACCAATTTCTGGGAGGATCAGTGGTAACCTTTGTTGATAAATATCACCTGTCAAGTTTCAGGAGGTTTCCCTTAATCTAAGCTGCTCCATCTTAACCAGGAATGAATCTATAGCCTCTTATTTACTGTGGAAATAAAAGGAAAACCATTTCTTTTACATTCCTTTTTACAATTGTATTTTTAGTTTTGTTTTAAAGTTAGGGCACTTTTAAAATATTTAGGTTGGTAGATTTATCAATCTCTTCTTCAATCTCATGTCTCTGAGAAGCTGTCCTTTGTTTTTCAGTAACCAAAAATTTAAAATCAACACAATACTGTACAGGATCCAAACTCCCATGCATTTTCCATCTTTAAGTGACTTTTTTTTACTGTCTCTTTAAAGACTTTATTTTTTAAACCATGCATTTTTATAGCTATATACACATTTTTCCTCTCAAACCTATGTACATTTTACAAACACACTATGACCTGTTTAGAGTTTTCTTTACTTTTTATTATTTATTTATTTATTATTATTTTGTCTAGATCTGTCTGTAATCATTTTTTGATCACTGTTTTAAACTGGTAAGTAGGCATGGCTAGGACCAAAGTGATCACTTTGGCTACTGATTCTGCCTGGTTTGACTTTTCAAGATGGTGGAGGTAGCAACAAGTATCATGTTTACCTTCCTCCCCGCAGTAGCATATAACCAGTCCACAAACTTCTTTGGTCTATGTAAGCAAAAGCTATATCTGCCACACAGCTCAAGACTGATTAGCCGCTCTGTACCAAGGCCTATGTGAGATTGTAGAAAACCACCATGACACAGAGCTCATGGCAGCTGGCAGCTGGCTCCATCTTGCAGGCAGCTGTTGGGAGATGTGTCTGTGAGCTGCTGCTAGCATGAAACTGTGAGACTGGAAAGCCCAGTGAAGCTCTGTTTATATGCATTCAGAAACTTTTTTTAAAAAGTTTCCACAGACCGTATAGAAATTTGAGAGCCTCACGTTGGTTCATTTGTAATTGTAGGTTTCTCTCCCTTCTGCTAGTTCCCAAATAACTGCTCTGAGGCTTAATGTTAATTACAAACTGTTTGGCCTATTAGCTAAGGCTTATTATTAACTAGCTCTTGTAACTTAAATTAACCCATTTTATTATTCCATATTTTATCGTGATGCTGGTGATTTGTATTCTCACACCTTGCTACTTAAGCAACTACTGGCGTCTCTTTCATTCTGCTTTCTTTAACCTTGTATCTGTGTGGATTTCCCGCCCAGCTATATTCTGCCCTGTCATACATCAAAGCAGTTTTTTTGTATTAACCAATAGCAGTAAAATATATTAACAACATACAGAAGGGCATCCCATACCAGAGAAGCAGAGAAAATTTTGTTCTTTTGTGCTTCTACACTATTTTTGCATGCCCATCTCCTTTCAGTTATCCAGAATCAGCTTTCTGATTCCTCCTGTCCTCTGTTTTTAACTACAAACTGCCAGTCCAGCTGTCTCAAGGATGCAGTGGTGTCTAGATGTCACCCTAGAATCTAGGATGAAAGTATCATCAGATAACATGTGGCATCTCAGTTTCTAAACTCCAGTATGTTGACCAAGGTTTCTGTTCCATCCGGTCCCACAGGCATCAGCCATTAAGTCCCAAAGAAATCACACAGAGGTCTACATTAATCATAAACTGATTGGCTCAGTATCTCAGGCTCTTCTTATTAACTAATTCTTATAACTTATATTAGCCCATATTTCTTGTCTATATTATCCATGTGACTTGGTAACTTTTTCGGCGAGGCAGTTGTTTCTTTCTTCTTATGAAGTTGGGACACAGGTGCAGACTGTGCTTCCCTCTTCCCAGCATTCTTGTTGCTCTGCCTCTACTTCGTGCCTGGTTACCCCACTGATACTTCTTGCCTGGCTCCTGGCCAATCAGTATTTTATTAAAATACAATTGGGCAGAGTATAGATCATTGTCCCACAGCACCAGTGTGTTTCGCCTGCATCAATTTCTATTTCCCTCCCAGAGTTGCTGATATATTATAATGTTTCTGAATTAGACCCTAAACCAGGATTTATGTTTTTAAACCTTTGTATGTCCTTATCACTTTTATTGGTTTGTAGGTAGGTTCAAGGAACATATTTCAAATAAAAGATCCCTGGGGAGATAACTTATGGACGTTAAATGCACTACTGATTTGATTACCTTCAGAAATGGAGTAACTGATAATCCATGATAGGTGGATGACTTATTGCTTTAGATAAAAACTGTGGAGGGTAAAACTCTGTAAAGCCTCATAGTTCATGCATTCAATTGCCATCTTAGCAATGATCACTACAAATTCTTTGTGGAGGGGAAGTAAGCATAATTCTTTTCCTGTGCATACTGGGTTACTTCTAGAACACTGGAACTCCTAAGACTTTGACATATTAGTTCAAGACAGGTCTCAAGCTTCAGGGTTAAGCAAAATGCCATGTGACTTTATCCATGGCTCTTGTAGGTTTTAATATCCACTATCTCGTGGGTAAAATAAAGTTCCTGAAAGAATGGAACTCTGGGATTCAACATGAAAAATTTTGGTAGACAGAGACAGCTATGAGGACTTCAAATATGGGAATCATCAAACTTTCAAACCTAACAGAAACAGTTTCCCAAACCTAAGGCTATTAGTCTTTTTGTACTTGAAAATCTGAAATAATTCATTCATAGGTAGCTTTTCAAGTCCATGTGTATGTCTAAGACCCATCCCCCCCATTCCTCATTGTCTTTCAATACACTCTTAATTTTCAGGAGTATCTAAGGGACAAGTCCAAAACTTTACCAAAAGAGATGAGTTTTATAGTAAAAATTACACAAATTCATGCTTTTATACATATATGAGCAATAGATGATAAGATCTTAGGAATGGGGGGGAAATTATAGAGACTTTATATTTAATCCAATTCATTGAAAAGGTAAAATAACTTAGTGATGGCTTAATTAGTATTTTACTATAATATGTCCTATACAAATTGATAATAGAACAATACAATTCACTGCCATAACATAGAAGAAAGATTCTAAGTCTTCAGGAGAAAGAAATAACAATGTATTACTTTCTGCTTGATCATTGACTGCTTTAGCTATTTTTCTATATGATCCTAGAGAACTTCCACCACATTTGGATTAGAAATATATTAGCAAAAAATAGAACCACGATCTTAAGAATTTAATGATCAAAAATTAGTTACAAGTACAGATAGAAGAAGATTGCTTACCAACCAATAATTGTTTCAAAAGAAGGGTAAGGCACAAAATGGGGTGATTAAGGGATTTTATTGTTTTGGAAATTACCCTCAGTCAAATCACAACAAATGAATCTTACAGTCACTAAGTCATTGCTTGGTTGGAAGTAGTATTGGATGTGGCCAACTTTAAAATAGCCTTGCCAATATGGGTGAGGATGATGGATTTCTGAGTAGCAGAAGTAAAGCAGTTATGGTACTTATTAGAGCAAAAATATCCACATTGACATGATTTGTGGCTAAAAGCATAAAAGGGCAAGTCAAAGAAACTAACCAATCCCTAAGCATGAAATCTAACACCCTAAATGCAGAGCCAGTTGAAGTAAACGTACCCTGGATTTGAAACCCAAGCCAATGAAAGAAATGTTTGTCCTGAACCAAGAACCAAACGAACACACCCTGATTCTGAAATCAGGGCCAAAGAAACACACTTTGACCCTAGAATGAGAAACCATTATATACATATATGTATGACTTATCCTTGAAATTAGAGCCAAAATCTAAAAAGGGACAGTGAAAGAAACAGTTTTAACCTTGAAACCAGAGCCAACTCTCCTCCTGACCAACTAAATTATCCAATCCCTGAGCCAAAAATCTTCTCCCTGGGAAAGCTCCACCCTGAAGAAAACCTATATATGTCCCTTTGCCTCTGCAGTTGCTGGCTGTCCTTCACCACCGTGGCAGAGGCAGCCATTCTCCTGGACTCCTTCCCAACTAAATCTTTTTCTTAAAAGAGATTTGGGTGAAGATCTTTGCCAGCTCAGAGAAGAAGAACTTTCGCTGATAACATTCCGTTGGTAGGGGGGTGTGGGCTCTGCAGAAAAAAAGTAAAAATGTTTCATTGTTTTTTACTTCTGCTCTACTCAGTTCCTGCACAAGTAACATCTTGGGTTGGAACTGAGCAGAGTAGAAGCTGATAGTTCTGCTGGGACACTCCCTTAGGGAAACAGAGCAGAACTCAGCTCTAATGGTTATCTCTAGGAGAAGAGAAGGATGGCTGCATCCTGCAGGGAGACCATCCTGCACTACACCCCAGCTCCAGGTATCACCCGACTCCCTGAGGAGTCAGGCAGAGTTCCCAACAAGTTAGGATACCTTTCTTCCAGTGTTATTTCTTTCAGCTTTAGAGCTAACAATCCAGACAGAAGTTTCATAACTTCCACAGGGATTAATTAATCATTGGGATCATGTGCTGAGGCAGGGCAATAGGGCAAGCACAAGCAAGCCCATGCAAACTCACAATGAGTAAGCAAAATTCGCCAAGACAACCTATCAACGGACCAAAAGCACACTATCTAATGACATGTGCTCCTAGCCAATCACAACACTTCAGCAGTGACCTCCAATTTCAAGAGGACCAAGCAGAAAAGTTCCTGTGGCAGCTTAATTTTCCTAACCCCATAAAAACCCCCATCCTGTTGAAAGGATCCAACTAATTCTGCCTAGAAGGATAGATAATAAAAACTGCAGAATGTGACAAACAGGTTTGACCAGCAGGTTCTTCCTTTCTCTACCGCTGGGCAGGAGGGTTAGCGATTATCAGGACTGGTTGCAGTCTTCTAGGCAGATGGTTATCAGAACCAGTAGCAGCAAATGATTATCAAACTGTAAACTGAGTCACAGTGGGACAGGCAGGATGTCACATGTCAGGTAGCCAACATGATGTCACGGGTAGCCCGCTGGATGTCACGTACTCAGGGATGGGCTGAACTATGCAAATTCTGTTCTGGGTTGAACTCTGGCTTGTATGTCTGGACCAATCCCGATTGTTGTCATACCTCATATTATAATTCATGGAAAACTTGTGATTTTTGTCTATAAAAGCTTGCTTGCCTGGATACTCGGGGTGCTTAGCTATCCCTAAGCTTTGCACCCGATTGCAATCGTGAAATAAACCACCTCATGCGTTTGCATCTGATGGCCTGGTTATTGAGTCTGGGGGCTCCTTGGCGTTGAGACCATTTTTCAGGTCTTTCACTGTTTACATAAAGAGCTTCTTACTGGAATCTCCCGAAATCTATGCCACTGCCTGTGTCTTCTTACCCCTGCCCCTTGGGAAACGGTGACTACACAACAGGTAACACCAACAAGTTCGCTAAAATTACAACTGGCGACTGATGCGGATGGACCTTTTCTTTTTGCTTGCTTTTTACTCTTTTGGGCATTTTTCTTCCTTCCTTTCTGCCTCATCCCGACTCTCTGCCGGCATCTTGAGTTCATTCCCTTTGGCTGTTTTCGGTGAGTTGACCCCTATTTTTATTTTCTGAGTTGGGGGTTTGTTTTCTACTCCTACATTTTCTTTTCTATCCTGTTTGTCTTCCTGGTTAGGAACTCTCTATGGTGACCCGGGTCTTCTTGGTACCTCCACATAAGGGCTGACCACCCAGGAGAAACTGTGTGAACATATGGCTTAACAAACAACTGAAGTCCTCAATATGCTCAGCACGCTGAGTTGTGAACACTACTTTCCCTTTTCCTCCTGTCCTTGTCCTTGCACAGACTTCCTTGCAGCCTGACAACAACTGTTAACTTTACAGACTACTCTCCAGGATTGTCTGAAGGCTCTCTTGATTTATAGGGAGTCCCGACCGGTCCTCACTGTAGACTGTTAGAATTCTTCTCCTAGTCTCTCTTCACAACTAATCCAGTTGCATGACCACCAGTTAAGAGCCTTTAGGGCTGTGGCCCATCTTTTAATTCACAGAAAGTATTTGGCTATTTGACTGTGATTGAATCCCCTTTTTCTTCTGGGACTGGAATGTTCTTCTCAGACAGCAGATACTTCCACTAGCTTCCCCCTGGAACTGAGCACGTGGGAACGGAGATGCAGTTGTTCCAACTCACCCCGTGTCTTCTGGTCAGTTTCTTATTTGCTGCCCCTCCTAAGAGACTCTTCCTGGAGCCCATCATGAATGGTTCCCATTTCCCAGCTGTAAACATTTACAACATGTGCCCATTGATCCCACTGGGACCTCTGAATACGGCAGACATAAACCCCAGAGGATGGGTTCCCAATGCACTTTGGCAGATGCATGTCACTCATTATGCCCCCTTTGGCAAGCTTAAATGTAATTATTGATACCCATTCCTCTTTTGTATATGCTTTGGCCCAAACAGAGAAGAAGACCACACAAGCTATCAAGGCACTAAAAACAGCCATGTTGGTTATGAGTGTACTCTTGGCAATAAAAACAGACTATGGTCCAGTGTATGCCTCTGAAATCTTTAAGGATGTCTTGCAGAGCTGGAAAAGCAAACACTCAACAGGGATTTCCTGTAATCCCAAAGGCCAGGCTATTGTGGAGAGAATAAACAGCTTTCTAAAGGCAGAGCTGGCCAAGGCCTCCTCAGAAAATATAAAGGATCCTCACCAAGGCTTGGTGGAAGTCTTCTTCAAAAAAAATTCTTGACCTTTGATGAGGAGGGCCTTAGCCCTTCTTATAAACACTGGACATTCCTCCGCTTCTTAATAACTGTTATTAGTTATAAGAGTTATAACTTAATAGCCCACTATTCTAGTATATGTTAGCCACATGACTCAGTACCTTTTTCAGCATGGCAAGTCACATCTTCCTTCTTCGGAGGATGGGCAGGACTGGAGAGAAATGGACTTCCTCCTTCCAGAATTCTCCTGTTCTCATTGACCCACCTCTACTTCCTGTCTGGTTGTCCTGCCTATACTTCCTGCCTGGCCAATCAGCATTTATTTAATACATAATTGACAGAATACAGAATTGTCCCCCACCAGTGCTAGGCCTCCCTAGCCTCCCTTTTCCCCAGGGAAAGGCGAGTGTGCTATCTGCTCATTCTGCAGCCCCACAAAGAAGGACAATCAAACACAATAGGGAGTCAAGTCGAAGCAGGAACTCAGTTTATTGCTGTGAGCATCAACTTATATAGGATAAGTGACATCGTGTGATGTGGAGAAACCTCTAGCCAAAGAGAGACAACCAAGCCCTCCCTCTGTCTGGAGGGGCATCTACCTCGATTTTGTGGTCTTATTCTAGGTAGCTTTGAAACTCAAACTTGAGCCAGACTTTTCTCTGTCCTACAGGCCTTGAGATACAGGCCCTGAGAAAATTTTGACCCAACAAAAAGTTTCTTAATCCTATAAAACTTACACAGTATTCTTTGGCCAAGGATGGGATCAAGGGAGGTGGCCCATGCTTGTCTAATGCAAATACAGGAGGCTATTTAAAGCCCTAATTTTCCTAAAAGTCTCCCCTTACTACTGACTTTTTGGGACCTTCTGGGGACTGAACCCTACAAGGACTAGTAGTCAGAGATGGTTATGAGCCTATTGGGCAGGCCAACCTAAGAGAGGAACAATCCAGAACATTGGAGTGGGTCCCAAAGTTGGGGTTATGAAAACCGGTAACTCCCACGTGGTTGCCCAATTTAAAAAACAAAATGGTGAGATGAGGTCGGACAATAGTGCAAACACAGCAAGTGCATGCAAACTCACAATGAGTATGCAAAATTAGCCAAGACAAACTGTTAGTGGACCAAAAGCACAGCAACTAATGATCGTGCTCCTAGCCAGAGGCAGCACACCAACAGTGACCCCCTGTTTCAAAAGGACTAACCAGGAACATTCCTGAGGCAGCTTAATCCCCCTAACCACATAGAAAACCTCCAGCTGGCTTACAATAAAGACTTTCTGCATTGGGATCTCCTGGAGTCTGTGCTGTTGCCTTTGCATCTTTTCACCCCTGCTCCCTGGGGTAACAGGACTGCATAACAGACCACAGCAACAGGCCTGCAAAAACTACAATGTGCATGGTATCTATCAAGGCAGATGCATAGATACTTGATGGACTTAATAGTAGATGTCTCTTACTCAAGTGCTCCAATTATTTTTCTTGTTGAAACCAAAGATTTCAACATCTGAGAACAAAAAGACACACTGAGGCACAATTCCTTATGACAACCTGCCATACCAGTTTGATTTCTTTGAACTTATTTCAGTTTAAAATGGAAATTTTATTTGTGCTCATTTGTTTTATACACCTAGAAGTAGATATTGGCCTTATTTTTCCTGTTTCCAATGCCTGATACATGATCAAAATCAAAGAACTTCAATGTGACCTATTTACTGCCCAGATCTCCAAGAATTATTGCTTTTGACAAATAAATGATTTGCAAAACAATTTAACTTTAATAATTCTGTTATACAATTCATTATCTTATTATAGATTTGGAGAAGTAGTTTAGAATGAACTGCCTTGAAAGAAACACCAAATATCTTATTGAAAAATCATCCAAGGAGTATTATCTCATTTTAACTAAATGTCAAATGACATTTTTCACTCCTTAGTTTGTTAACTAAGAAGAACAGTGAACCATGATTTTCCATCAATGACCAACTTTGGTCCTTGATTATTAAGAGAGATTATTTCGATAGAGGTGGGTCATTCACCTTATCATTTTGGGCTTTTCACCTCACTGAAACAACAGAAGAAATAATTACCATGATTTCTGATCACTAAGTAGAGATTTGGTTGCTAAACTATAATTAACTCAAGAGAATTATGCTGAAACCAAAGGGAATATCTGGAGTCCTTTGGTGGCCAGTGGGAAAAGTTAATGGATAGGGCTGGAGTGATATCTCAATACTTAATGACTAATACCGTGCTTGCTTGGAACCTGAGTTTGATTCTATAACTCCAACTCCAGGGCAATTCAATGCCTCTAGTTTCCTCAGGCACCTGCATTCATATACATGTGTATACATACACATGCATATTATTTAAAAAAAAACTAATGGTGTCCCAACAACTTAAGTTGAACACTTCACCAAATGATGAGGAATGAATATTTACCTCATATCCTTTCAGTAGCAACCACACTTAGAGAAACTGGGTAGCGTAAAACATTGAAAAATCTTACAAACCAGGGAAGTCATCCACGTATGAAAACTGAAGCACAGCAGGTACAGACTATATGTGATGTGTGATGTCCTTCTGTTTATGTGTTGCTCTTATTGATTAATAAATAATATAACCAGGCTGGAAGAAATGTACACAAACACACACACACACACACACACACACACACACACACACACACACACACATATATATATATATATATATATATATATATATATATATATATA
>JAQHUG010000320.1:566625-606244 GCA_028555095.1 Dicrostonyx torquatus
AGCAAAGTAAATGAAAACAAAGGTTACCTTTTCCCAAAGCATGCTTCTTAGACCTCTAGTCAGGATAGGTTCTTTGAGGGTTAAGTTCCTTGGTTAAATATGTATGGGCAACACTGTGGCTGATGTAGTTCCTTTAAATAATCTCTATGATTTTTATCACTTTTATATGAAAATTATAAATTCTAAATGCTGTGATTCTAAATATGAGAAAAGAAATCATTTCACACAAGTAGTTCATAACAGACTCATTTATTCTTAGTTACTGTTGCAAGGATTGGCTGCTTGTTTGTGTTGGCCACCCAACTAGCTTAGCCCAGAGATAACCACACAGAAATTGTATTAATTAAATTGCTGTTTGGCCCATTAGCTCTAAATTCTTATTGGGTAACTCTTACATATTAATTTAACTGTTGGGGCATCCAACTTCAGCCTTCAGGCCCATAGTGTCCAGCAGACTTTTTCACAAAGCAGGAGATTTCAAAGACAGTTCAATCACTTTCTTATGTGTCCTGCAGAATGTCTCACAGAGTCTTTCATGAAGCAGAAACCCCCAAAAATCATCTCACCTCTAGGCAAGTTCAGCAGTCGTTTTTTTTTTTTTTTTGTGGGTACTGCATGTCCAATTCAACAGTTCAGACAAGAGCAGTTTCTTGTTCAAATGGGTAAGGAGCCTCTTCAATACCCATCTTCCTCTCAAAGTAATTGGTGCTGCCAGGAGCAGATTTGTCTCACTGTCATGAAAAGTCCTAAGTTCTTAAAACATTTTAAATGTCATATTCTGTAGTCTTTGAAAAATATTAAGAATGCCTATCTAAGTGAAATATATCTTTATACATCTAGAAAATCTTACTAACATGACTACAAGCTTGACTATTATAGATGATTATCTATTAACCTGTATTTCTTAATTATACATTACATTTTTAAATGAGCTACACAATCACAATACCTTAATCAAGATCAGAAACACACACACACATATAAAACAAAATTGACCTTACATTTGTATCAATAAACCAAGATCCATTTTAATGCAAATCTGTATGGCATATCCCCATTTAAATCTAAAAGAACATTTATAAATAATATTTGTGAATATGGGCATAGTTTTGACCATGCTGCTTCCTGCTGTTTGGGGGTATTGTTAATCAGGTCTTTCATGCTGTTTCCTATGTGGTAGGTTCAACTCAGTCAGCAGTGTGGCAAAGTAATTCTTGAGGGTGTTTACAGCACCCTTTCAGGAGATTTTGGTACGCAAAACAATATTCGCCTGGAAGCAATCCATAGGTTCTCATCTTCTGTGAAAAGAAATAAGAACCTCTTTCCCCAAGCAACATGTCCTTAGACCCAAATTCTGAAGTCAAAATACTTTTACAATATACATGCTGGTTTAGCTTAGCAGCCCATATAATGAAATGTCCCTTTGTACTTAACTCCTTCACAATAAAAATTTCAAAGTAAACACAATAATATACTCTCTATGAATTTTCCATTTTTATGTGATTTATTTTTCTTTCCTCCTTTTAATCTATGACTATCTGTTCTTTTTTAACTGTCTATACTTTTTTTCTTCTCTCTCCCAAGCCTGCTTTCATTTATCCAACACTGTGACCCATTTAGAGTTCTTTTATGGCTGAATCTGCCCTATTGTGAATCTGTAATTCTTTACTATCCAGGACCACTTCTTAAAATGTTAAGTGCTTCTTTAAAACTTAAGTTGCACCATTAGTGGGGTAATACAGAATTTCCTGTTTGCCTGCCCAGTCTAAAACTTAAACTGCAGTAGTTCCTGCTCGCTCTGCATAGCCCAGCATGTGGAGCAGCTTACGCCTCTGAGCCCTGCACACCACACCACTTCCAGGCACACAGCATCTTACGTTGCCAGCAAGCAAGCCATCACACTTTATTCACAAACCCCATCCAAATGCTTTGTCTCCCACAGGAGCCAGAGGTCATGCTAGCAGCATAGCTCAGAAATCAGGCATTTTTAAAACTGCATTGCTTTTTTTTTTATATGGCTGTGTCAGGAAAACTTCTGTTAAAGGAGCTGTGGCATGCTGCCAGCAAACAGCAAAAAGATGTATTAAACTCTGTATTTGTGTCTAGAATTCCTTTTCAAGCCCTCTCACGTTTTATGTGGATTCTGTTACTCACGTTGGTGCCAACTGTTGCAAGGAGGGGCTACTTGCCCATCTAGGCCACCTAGCTAGCTGAGCCAAGAAATAACCCCACAGAAATTGTATTAATTAAATCACTGATTGGCCCATTAACTCTAGCTTCTTATTCACTAATTCTAACATATTAGTTTAACCCATGTTTATTAATCTGTATATCATCACGAGGTTGTTCCCAACCAGCAATGTCTCAGCATGTTTATCTCCAGTGGTGGGTCCATGGCATCTCTCTGACTCTGCTTTATTCCTTCCAGAATTCAATTCTATCTTCTCCGCCTACCTGAAGTTCTGCCCTATCAAGCCAAGGCTGTTTCTTTAATCATTAACCAATACAAGCAACACATAGAGGGGACTCCCACATCAAGTTACAAATATAAATTGTCTAATATGTTTATCTTTAAACATCATGTTTGCGTGAAACATATATTGTATATGTGATTATCTAGGACTATCAAAAATAATTGTGTCTCTAAACATAATGGTTAGAACTGGCATCTTGTATGGCCTAGTGAGAGAAAAAAGTGCTAAGGGAAAGTTATTTTAAAAGGCATAAGTCTAAAAGGAGTAGATACAAATAACTAAAGTGAGATTTCATTATTTATTGTCTTTTAAATAATTGTATAAAAGTGATGATATTTGTCAACTTTTCAGTGGACTGGTGCAGATCTTGTCTGCTGATCTCAGGATTTGATGACCTGAAAGAATAGGGCAGATTGCAGTCTAATACTATAGACAAACTTACTTCACTTTCAGTGTACTCTCACACTCAAATGAAACAAAGAAAACAATGATCTAAGGAAGGTTCCTTGAGATTAAAAAAAAAAAAAACAAAAAACAAAAAACTGTTGTAGGAGGGCCACTAGTTTTTTTCCCAGTTGCCTAGCATCTCAGACCCGAAATAATCACACAGTAACTGTTTTAATTAAGTCACTGCTTGCTTAACCAATTACTTAGACATATTGCTAGCTAGTGCTTATATCTAGAATGAACCCACTTCTAGTATTTTATAATTTATCATGAGGATCATGGCCTACTAACAATGTTTCAGTATATCTGTCTCTGGCAGTGACTCCATGGCTTCTCCTCTACTCTGCCTTTCTTATCCCAGCATTCAATTTATTTTTCCCCACCTACCTCTGTTCTGCCCTATTGGGCCAAGCCAATTTCTTTATTAATTAATGGTATTCACAGCATACAGAGAGAAATACCACATCACACCTCTTTCCCAGAACTTTTTCAGGACACATCAATTTATTCAAAGTTGCTTGCCAAGTGCTATAGATTGTATCTAGTCATACATGAAAGCAACACAGAAGGCAACATCCAGATTCAGGGTACACTGATGAGGCTGGTTTCTATAGCTGTGCTCTGACATCCAACACGAGTGAACATGTCTTCTAAATTAAATATAAATGTTTATAATAAGAGGCACAAAATCAAATCCAAGAACAATCCTGGGAACATAATGAACCTGAGGTAAAAGGCCTTCTGCCTCTTTGTCCTGGAGTATCTCTCACAATTTTCCAAGGCATTGTTTAGCATGAATCCTTCTTTTGACCATGTTCTGACTGATATCCAAGAATAAGGTGGACCAATACAGAGTACAATAGGTAATAAATACAGTGGCGGTGTGTGATGTAATTAACAGGTTGTTAAAGTCAAAATCACTGTGATAGCTTTAGCTGTGATTCTCCAAAATTATCAATAAAGATGTTCTTCAGCAAGTGAATCAGTAAACTTTGACTCATCCAGTCCTAATTGATTATCATTTGGTAGTAAGTGAAAATAGTCATCAAAAATGAAGCTGTTAATGTACTAGGGTGTGAGGGGCAGGAATCTTCCATATAGATCACCAAATGAAAGGAACTAGTCTGAAAAAGTACTTGAAGTATGATTTCACCAGTAGGATATTTGGGGGAAAAATAGTGAAATTGTGGAGTGAAAAAGACAAATAGAGAACAGAGGACTCAACAAATAGCTCAGTGATTACGAGTCATGTTCTTTGCAAAAGTCCTGGGCTCAGTCCCAGCACCCACATCATGTAGCTCACAGCCACCTTCTTTTCTTTTCTTTTCTTTTTTTTTTGGTTTTTTGAGACAGGATTTCTCTGTGGCTTTGGAGCCTGCGCTGGAACTAGCTCTTGTAGACCAGGCTGGTCTCGAACTCACAAAGATCCGCCTGCCTCTGCCTCCCGAGTGCTGGGATTAAAGGCGTGTGCCACCACCTCCTGGTTTACAGCCACCTTCTTGCCAACTCAAGGATCCTAACTTGCTCCTGCAGTCTCCCCATACACCTACACTTACAACTTCCCCCACAAAATGCACATAACTAAAAGATGACACATATAAATTCTAACAAGAGACAAATGATTGTCAGGGTTGAAAACAATAGGAGAAGGATAGATATAACACAGAAGATTTTAGGGCAGTAAAATCATTCCTTATAATACTATGGTTTGTGATACACATAATGCATTGTTTATAAACTCCACTGGATGTAACAAATCAAGAATAAACTTTACTGTGAATACATTCAGATAATTATGGGTCAATGTAGAAAGGTGATAGTGTGGAATGTTGTAAATGTTTTACAGGCATTCTACTTTCTACCCAATTTTGCTGTGAATCTAAGGTAGATACCCTATTTTAAAAAGAAATTGTTCAGGAAAATTTTACAGAAACAAATCTCCAAAGCTGACAGACTGAATGAGGGCCCTGTTCTACAGAGATCTGACATTTAAATGTATAAGCTCTAGGTGCAATTTTACTTAAGATTGTCAGTGTTGTTTTGGAGTCTTTTCTGAAAATCTAGATGTCACACCATTGCAGATAAAATTATCCTTAATTTATGCGATAGTTTTCCATATGAACACAAAAGTGTAGCTTTAACAGTTCCCTTTCTTATTTATTTTGGTACTCATATTTAATATGAGCAGGGAAGGTTGATTTTTTTGAGTTCTGTATATGAAGGGCAATAATTTGAATGAAGAAAAAGATGTATAACAACCAGTCACCAACGAAAGAAATAAAGATATGAAAAGACAAGATGATAATTTTGTGGAGTCCAGTGGTAGATATGACATGATGTATATAATATGATAATATAGAAATAATATTATATTATTATTTGATAAATGACTAAATTGGTATTGTGTTTGAATTTTCAATGGGAATAAGCAGAAGTAGGGCTTCCCTTCATTTAAAATATAAATGAATTATTAAATTCCATGGAGTTAGGAAGCAAAAATATCAGCTGCCATTTGACTGATTGTGCCTTATTTGTATTGACTGATTAATGTCTTTAGGAAATGTGATTGACAGACAACACTTTGGTGCATTGTGAAAGCATGGGATGAACCAAGGGTATAAGGAATATGGAATGGTTTTGTAGTATATTTATAATTAACACCAATTTAAATGTTGCATGAACTCAAAGCTTACAAATTACTTAATTTTTTTTCAATAATATCTTACAGTCTTGATACTACAGAACAAACACAAGGGAAATCTCATGTTCACATGGAAGTTCATGATCTAGATTAATTTGTTGCCAATTAGACCAGTATTGTAAATGTAAGCCTAATTAATAGAACTAAAATCTATATAATTTAGTTTATACATTTCAGCTTGTCTCAAACAATGGGAAAAATCACAGTAATAGCCGGTTGGTGATGGTGCATGCCTTTAATCCCAGTACTCAGAAGTCAAAGTAGGTGGATTTTTGAGTTTGAGGCTAGCCTGGTCTACATAGAGAAACATTGCCTAGAAAAATAAAATAACAAACACTCCCCTGCAATCACAGTAATAATATCAGAAAAATGTCAGCCTTTTGAGTGAACTTTTATCTGGGGCTTCTTTAATTTTCATCTTGGGAACATTTAAAATTAGAGGTGCCTTCCACTTTCTGTAAGTCTCCATGTAGCTGTACTATGGAATTTCTCTGATTTTTTTCGAAACACTTCACTAGCCAGACTTCTGCCAGCTCCTCACTAAAAAATCTTGCAAATGCTTGCTTTAAACCGATGATTTCTTCAAATTCAAGTAGGTCAGCTTCCAGTCTGCTCCAGGTCATGGGGGTCACATATTTTAGCAGAGATTCTTTAACTGATCTGCATATATTTATTCATTTAGATAGCTAGTTAGTTGATTTATTTTGTTTGTTTACCCTCCCCCGCCCCGAACCCGGACCTTCCGTAGAGTATTTCTTCAGTTTCTATAGACTGAGCTCAAGGAAAAGGTTCAGAGGGCAGAGAACGCAGACAGTCCGGAGGCGGTGCTACTGTCCGTGGTCCTGAAGCGGCATTGTTCCGGATAAACTTGATTTCTAAAGCTTGCATTTGGTATCCTTTGTCCACCTTTCCCAGGACGTGTTAAAGATGGTCAAGCGGTGACGGGACAGAAAAACAAAGTCACGGAGACATTGGGAGAGAAAGATAGAGGGTCATATAGTGGTAACTACGAGATAGGAGGACGGTTGAGTTCCAGGTGATTTCAAAACAACTGCAAATTTGCAGTTTAGGAGCAACAGTGGATGAAACTATCGCGGACACAGCCAAAGGTGAAAGGGTAATCGGAATGCGAGCACCCAGTCATTCAGGGCCATCTAAGCATGCCATGAACAAAGGGCTCAAATGTAGAGGACGAGGGTTCCAAATGGAATAATCATCGTTTGCATTCCAAGCTGCCATAAACCTTCTTCCACTTTTCCCGCTTTGGTGTAGTACAGACAAAGCCAAAGTTGTCATTCGGCACTGTGGTCGAACAAAGACAAATGTAACTTATTCTTCTCGCTGGATATAGCTGTGTACCGTTTTTGACTCTAAGCATGTCTCGCAGACCTAATCACAGTTAGACCCCACTTCTGACTGGCAAGGCACATGTGTCTTTTATTCATGTTTCCGACTCATGTTAACCCCTTGGAGGACAAGAGAGTGACCTTAAACATTTTGGATACTTCAACATCTTAGAGTGCTTAATACAGACAACTGCAATGCCTTCAACAGAAACTGCGTCCACAGAGGTCTTGTTAAACAGCTTCGGCCTTGTTTTCTCTAACAGTTCCATCCTCTTCCAGGTTTTCCCGCGTTCGGGGAATCTAGGTACACGAGGGCCCTGGCCTCCTGCTGCCACGTGGTCAGGTCTTTCTGAGTATGAGTCTCCATTCAGTCCTCCATCACCAATGCAGATCATTCACGAGCGCAGCCCCTCCTGGCCCGGCCACATGAAGCTCCTGGTCCCCGCCCAGAGGGTAACGCCATTGCCATGGAGACGGCACCTGCGCCCTCTGTGGCGCCTGTCTCCAGTCCCGCCCCTCGGGCGCTCCCGGGCTGCGCGCCCGCGTGCTCATCCTTTGCCAGCCCGGGCGAGTCACGGGCACGCGCCAGCGAGCGAGAAAGCGGCTACGCGTGCGCACTGGGCACCTCCCCTAGCGGCGATCCGGGCCGCTGCCGCTCGCTAGGGCAGGACGCGGGGCGGGCGGGGGGAGGGGGGAGCGGCTTTGCTGGCAGCCCTGAGTGAGGCGGAGACCCGGGTGGAGCGGGCGGCACCGCACCTCGGCCAGAAGCAGCTGCAGCAGCTGCCCTAGTCCCCACCGCCGCCTCTCCAGCCGTTCTGTCATTCCACGCCAGCTGCTGCAGATAGAGGACGAGGAGGAGGAGGCGAGAAACTCCCACCGACCCACAGAGGTGAGTCCCGGGCAGAGCATCCTCCATCCTTGCCTGCCTCCCTCCTTTCCTGCCTCCCTCCCTTTCCCTAGATCCTCCCCTCCCTCCTGTTTGCTCCCCAGCCCTCCCGCCCTCATCCTTCCCAACATCCCTCTCTCCTCTCCGCTCCTTTCTTCCTTCCAGCCTTTCTTTCATCCCTTTCTTCTTTTACCCAGCCCTACTTCCTTTCCACCCTTTCTTTCTTCTCTGTTTTTCTTTCAGTCACTCACCCTCCAGCTCATCTTTTCATGCCTTTTATCTATCTTCTCTTCATCCCACCCCCTTCTCAACCTCACCCCTTTCCTGGTGGGTGGGATGGTGGGGAGCATCCTTGCCTGCTACAACTGTCCGGATTCAGGGGCTTCTGGAAAATTGGTCTCATGTACCAAGAGAGGCACTGTCGCTCAGAGAATGCCCTGCAGTTCTTTACATTGTCAGGATTAAGGGTCAAGTTGTATAGAGTACTGGGAACTGGAAGGAATAGAGTCCAGGAACAATCTATGGATATGTGCTATAAAGGATGGGGGTGGGGAGGTTGTCACTTAGATGTGTTTCCAAACGCCCCCCACTCCCCTCTTCAGCAGTTTCTTCCTTTCTTTTTTCCTCCTGGGAATTGCTTTTTCCCAGTGTGTATCACACTAATTTAAAACCCAGCTTTCTCTGCTTTGATTGTCGTCTTCATGAGAAACCACAAGGAAAAAGAAGCAGGGAAGAGAACAAGAGAGAAAGAGGGGAGGGGTGGGGAAGGGAGGCAACAGTGAAAGCCTGTATCCCTTCCCCTAGGCCTTTCTGGATTGACATTTTCAAGCCACCGGCCTAATATTCAGCTTATACTTGAATCTGTGTGTCTTTGGCTCTGTCACTACCTACTTCACAGACAGAAACTCTCTCAACTTTAATGCCCCGTGCATTACACATTGTGTTTTGCTTGGTATGCAAAACACCCGGGGAACTTGGTTTGAGGCAATAGGAAGATACACTTTTTGTTCATCCACGGTTAACTCCAGGAGACGGAGAATGGCTAGCCAGTTATTGCAGAAGGAGGCTGTACTCTGCTGTCTTGTAAACATATCATTTTAATAGCGTTAGCGGTGTGATAGGATTCAGCACAGGCACTCTCAATCCTTCTCAGCCACCTTATAGAAATCCTGATACTTGAAGAAAAATGTTCCAGGTGACTGTGCCCGTACCCAGATTTACACTTACTGAAAAGTTGAATTACCTCTGGGGTTATTGTTAAAAATTTAAAATCTTCAGTCAATTTTTAATCGGTTACTTGCACTGAAAATTGTGTTTGACATTGCTTTCTTTAGCTTCACCTCTGACTATTCTATGTCAAGGATGGCATGGCAATTCTCCTGGTTGCAAGTGTTGTTTCTAAATGATTGACTTAGCGGTTACTTAGCTAGCAGGACACCAGTGCTGGCTCAGTTTATCATCTCAGTGAGTCTAATTGTATGCATAAAATGCACTGGAAAAATTAAAGATTTATGTTTTGTCCTGTTGAAATCCTTCTGAGCATTAACACCTCCCCCACCCTTAACTTTAAGAAACCTGAATTTTAATGAATAAATAGTATGTGTAGAGGGACCGACACTAGACTCACTGAAGTTGCCAGTCAATAATGATAGCATGGAGTAAGTTTTGGATTTATTCCTTTTACTGAAATTTTGATGACATTCCAGCAGTGTAATAGGCACTTTTGCATTTTATGTGAGTGTCCAATAGGAGTTGAAATGAAGAGAATTACCTTAAGTGGCAGAGTGCAGCTCTGACCAGCAGCAGATATCAATGATCGTGTGGATTAGTGTTTGAGAAGTGTATGATATTAGGAAACAAGAGAGGCCTCCCCCTTTCTTTTGCCCTGGAGGAATGCCGCTCCTTTCATGGCTTGGCAGGTTTATCATCCATGTGGCAAAAGCTTGGTTGAAGTATCGTTTACAAATGTCTCCAGGTAGAAATGTGGTCAACCGTGTATGTATTTGAGTGGTTATATTAGCTGACTGTGAATTTGCACACAGGTGTGTTTTGACTATTGCTTTTTCTTTTCTTGTCCTAAGTTTTAGCCAGTGGAAAACTTTCATGACAATCTTATGGGGATGCTAAGTTTGTTTTGTTCTAACTTACTTTCAAATGCCATTTTTCTTGCCAATCTATTACACTTGCTTTGTGGAGTTCTGAGTGTGGGAGGAACAGTTCGTCATCAGCCTGTTTTTTCTATGTTGCAGTTTTACTGCTCGGAATGATGAGCGACTATCTCAGAAAGAAATATAGTGCTCACTATGGCTCGAAAGGCACATTTTATCTGACTCTTGTTTATAAATATTCATCAATATTGTAAAAGCAGACTGAAGTTATTAAAGAAATAGAAAATAAGATATTTTGTTTATGACAATATCTTAGGAGAGTAGATGAATGAGATGAATAAAATATGAACCAGAAAAGGAATGAATGCATAAAGAGGCAATTAGATGTAGCTGGGTTATAGCTCAGTGATAGTTCCCTTGCTGAACGTGCTCTAGGCCCTGGACTTATTCCATATCACCCCCAAAACAGAACACACACACACACACACACACACACACACCAAACAAAACAAAACCAGCTTGCCACCTTAACTAACAAACATATTCACATACATGTGAATGTGACTACTCAAGAACTTTATCTCCAGAAGCATCTGCCTTTAATTTCACTGGCCTTTAAAATACAAACAAAGACTTCATAGAACATGGTGTGGACATCACATGAAATATTCTGCATATATCTTTTATGCCTCCCTCTTTTCAAGCTCTTGACATTACATATGCATGGTAATACTGCCTAGTATGAGCTGCAGGAAAAAAAGTGTAAAGAAGAAAAAGACACTGTCTTTGGCCCCAGCTCGTGGGTTAGTTGAAGATAAAGGGTATTTGCATTAGGTCTGGTTTCACAGCTGCAATGAGCTAGATCTTTGGGGAAAGTTTCCAATATGAGTTCAGTTTCTCTTGCTTAAGAACAGTGTCCTTACCTGCAATTTAAGAA
This sequence comes from Dicrostonyx torquatus, assembly GCA_028555095.1. Classification (NCBI taxonomy): domain Eukaryota; kingdom Metazoa; phylum Chordata; class Mammalia; order Rodentia; family Cricetidae; genus Dicrostonyx; species Dicrostonyx torquatus. The sequence goes on from JAQHUG010000320.1 coordinate 577,525, forward strand.
ACTTGCTTTATCAAGTGTTATAAGATTATAATGCAAGGAGTTTGCTTTGACGTTAAATATGTTTAGTACAAAACTTGGAGAAGGTATGTTTTGCATTAGTATTATTTTAATTAGGTGGACAGTTTCTTTTAAAAAAAATCCCAACATTCTGTATAGAATTATGCACCTCAAAGATGGTAGAGAGGTACGGCAGCAGTTCTGAAGAGGACAGATGTTTGTGTGACCATGAAAAATGTTTTATTTAGTAGGAGCACTCAAGCTTGTGTGGAAATCCCAGAGAAGAATGTCAAATAGTATGGGTACTGCAGCTGGAGTCAAAGCAGAAGTGGAGGAGGGAGCCTGGTATGATGAGAGGCATATCAACAACGCTATTCATTTTTGGACTATTGGTTAAATTGGTGAATATTTTAAAAGATGTTAAACATATTATCATAGTCAGTATTCTGCTACCTCAGGCAAGTCAATTGACTGTACCTTGGTATACACTTTCTCACTGGAGATTCACTTAGCAGTTAGCTGCTTCTAATTTTATTTCCATGTCATCACATCTAGTACTCCATCTTATTGTAAGACACAGAGCCCGAAGTTTGTGCCACAGTTAGACCCACAGTATTCTTTTCTTTTCTTTTTTTTTCTTAAACTATAGGTAGAGAAAACTCTTGGCACTTCCTACACAATAATGGTTTAATATTATTATTATCACACCCTCTTTGCTTTTTCTTACATTCCAGGATGATATCTCTTTAGATGATGTTTTATTTTATTGTACACAAAACCACAACTTCTGGAAGTAATTATATTTCTTGGAACTTTATATTTTACTCATGTTATTATCCAGTTACTAATTTTCCTTTTCATGGGGATACAAAAATATTTATGACTCCAAGAGTATTGTTGTTTGGTATTTTGTTGGTGAACTAACACATGGTGAAAACAAGAGTGTCTGTCTGGAACTTGTCCTGGTCACATTAAGATCTGGAGGGGCAAATGTTTGTAGACAACAACTGCTGGTCAATCTTTAATTTTATTTGCGGTTCATAGGCTAACACCTAACAGTGGAAGTGGTAGGAATTTACTTTCATCTGAAAATAGATTTCCAGGAAGTTCTCTCTGCAAGCAAGTTCAAAGTAGCAGAGTTTGTAATGTTTTTGTTTAATCTCCTTTTAATAGGTGCACACAGCTTCATTGCCTTTTCCCTAATGGTAAAAAATGTTTTCTTTATATTTATTTTAATAGTTCTAATATTACATAGAGTTGATCTTAGCTTAACTTATATTAGTCATAAGTAAGTGTATTTCCAAAACTGAATAGAACATAAGGTGGAATCTTAAAAATGTTTATTATTATTTATTTATTTTTTTATTATTATTATTTCAGGCCTTTATTATGAAAAAGTATAGCTCAAGTGTTAGTGACAGGCCCTGATCCCACTGCTAGGGGATAGGTGTATTTCTGAAAGGAAATATAGAGGAATTGTGTAATTTTTGAGCTGGGCAGATATTTATTAAGCCTAAAGACCACTAATTGTGAAATTTAAACTATGTTAAGATTTAACAAAATTAAATGACAGCATTTTTGTTTCTCAAGGTACATGGCCAATGCTACATTTGTGTATTTCTTTCTCTTGTGCATGTGACCAGGGGCTTGAAGATGACAGAGAGAATCTGTCTTCTCAATAAGAAGACAAAGATCTTATGGGAAAGTTAGTGAACAGCCTGAAGATGTGTTTCACAAAGGAAGACTTACAAATGAAAATGTCTGCATGGAATGGCACTTGGGTTTCTTTTTATGTATGTATGTCTGGTGTGTATTCATATGTATGTGTGCACATGTGCACATGTGTGTAGAGATCAGAAATCAATGTTGGGTGTATTCTTAGATCCTGCTTGACTTTATTTATTGAGCTGGTCTCTTGTGGAGCATAAAACTCACCAACTTGGCATAATCTAGCTAACCAGCTTTCCCAGAGAAACCCCTTGTTGCTTACTCAGGATTGCTGAGATTGCAGGTGATTTCTACACCCGTCCAGCATTAATACAGGTGCGGAGGACAAGGACTTGGCTTCTTAGCTCTTGCAGAGGATCCATCTGCCTCTAACTCCAGCTCTGGGGTATTTGAAGCTTCTGTTCTTTACAGGAACCTGAACTTATGTGCCCATACCCTCTTATAAACATATATTTGAAAATAAAATAAAACCTTAAAAAAACAATGTCACAAAAGAATAAAATAAAACCTTAAAAAACAATGTCACAACATTAATCATGACATTTTTAAATTATGAAAATTAACATCAAGTTTAGAGGAGAATGAGAAACAACTGTATATGACACTTACACATGCTAAATAAGAATGCAATACTTTGGGAAACAGCCTGAAACCTCTAATTTTAAAAGTGCTTTTATTCCACGACTGGGAAAATAAAAAGCATATAGAAACTTTCCTGTGAAATCTGTGAAAGTTTTACTCACAGCACCTTGAATCTAAAACAGCCCCAGACCCCAACAAATCCCCATATGAGGTTATTTCTTTGAAAAAAAAAATAGCACAGCTGATGATGGTGGCGGTGTGTGTATGAGCTCATAAATGCACTGTGAAAACCAGTTGTGTACAACCTGTATCCAGAGGGAAAGAAAAGCACTGAAGGGACTTGTGAAAGTGTTCAGATATCAGTGGGATGGGTCTTAGGTATAAAACTGTGCGCTGCTCTTCCTCAGCGGTCTGCTGCTCTGGCCTCACTGAGTGTTGACCTCATGTGCAGTAAGTACTCTGAAAGCTGCTCTGGTTTCTAGAGGACTGTAAACAGAAGCCTCTAGATGAGGGCACTTTTGCCAGAAGCCATCCTACACCCCGCTATCTCCTCTGACTGCTCAGCACTGGGCAGAATCAGTGGAAGGACGGACAAGCAGTAGAAAGTGAATTTCGAGTAAACCTCCTTGTTTGTATAAAGCACATTTACAGGCCGCCACGGCATTCTCAGTAAATTGGAGAGAGCTTGAAGCAAAAGGCCCTGTGGGTTTTGGGACAGCCTGTTATTTTGGGCATGTGTGTAAAAACAGGTATCAGAGGGTACTCTGGAACATAAGGAAAGGATTCAAATTGCGGCCCAAAGGCTGAGCTGGAAGGGAAAGGAATGTAGATTCAAGGGACCAGTTGAAAGTGGGTAAGCACACAAACATTGCCAAGTAGTGTGAAGCAAGCAGGACCCATGGGGTTGGGACAGGAGGCAAAAGTTAGTGTTGGCAATAGTCTGGGATCCAGGCAAGCTAGCTTGATTGCAGTTTGCCCATCTGTGAAATCAGGACCTCAGGCAAGAAGGTTTACATGTTTTGCTTGTTCAAGGTGAAGCCAAAACAGTAATTATTCTTGAACTGTTTTCTAATGTGTTTTTCATGGATAGAAACTTCAGGTTTCCATGGATAAAATACTTATTTTTTTCTAAATTTTTATTATTTTTCTATTACAGTCCCTTCGAAAATAATTGTTGGTTGAATTTAATCTCTGAACCAGCTCAATCTTTGAATAAACCCTACAGGTTTCTGTTCCAATTTGTCAGTTACTCATTAAATATTTTCATATAAGGCATGAAAATCATTGTGTGTACCTGTGTGTGTGTTTACATGTGTATGTGTGTGTTTGCATGCGTGTGTTTGTGTGTGTGTGTGTGTGTGTGTGTGTCTATGTGTGAAGAATATCAGCTCAGAATCCACACAAGCATAAGACAGGGCACTTGATCTCACAAGTTGACAGCCTACCCACAGATATGTAACAGTCTTCTGAGCTTAATGTCACATTAAGGTAGAGGGTGAGGTATTCTTTTCTAAAGCTGCAGTTTTATGGCTCAGAAATCCAGGCTGTCACTAAAGGAAAACTCAGTTCTTGTAATAATGAAATTAAGAGAATAGAAGAGAAGGTAATCTTACATTTGAAACTTTGTCTTCGTTCCAGCCTTGGTCTGGGACGGGCCACAGCTGTTCCTGCAGGATGTTCAGAGAGGAACAGTGGGAAAGATGGGAAAACAACATCCAGGAGACCCAAGAGTAAGGCGCTCATGGCATGTGCTGAGAAAACAGCTGAAAGGGAGACACAGTGAGGAGTCAAGCTGGGACTGGAGAAATGTTGACACATTGTGTTCATGGAGGTATCTCAAGAATGAAGCAAGATATACATTGTTTAAAAAGAGCAGGATTTATCTTTAGTACTGACACAGTAACACTGCCTACTGTCCAGAAAATGATAAGGAAAATACATGGGAAAGGCAAAACAAATTTGTAGTATAACTACCCACCTGATGAACATTTGGTAAAGTTCTAGCCCCACCCCCTCATGACTATATTCTAGTTTATCTTACAGTGAAATCTTAAAGCACTGCTTAAATCTTGTCATTTGTATCTTATTTTAAAACTAAATGTATTTAAGCATTTTCCAGCATAATAAAAATTCTTCTACATGTTTTTGAGATACAACACATCTATTGGAATACAGTATTTTAATATATAAATTTGAAAAATGACAGATATGCTTTGCCTTCTAGTATGGTGTATGTCATGGGTAACATACTAACTTTGGGAACCCTCTCCAGACACACCTGGAAATAGGTAGCAAATGCCTATGTTGAAGGTGGTTATTAGTGGGTGTGCAAATGTTCAAGCATACACACACACACGCACTCACGTACACGTGCATGCATGCATGCATACACACACATATACAGTGGGGGAGCAGGCTTCTTAGACAGAGGTGATGCCTTTACATGTGTATCATTTATGGTGGTAACTCCAGTACCAGGGGATCTGATGCCCTCTTCTGTGTTGTCATGAGCTCAGGCTGGGTACCTTGTTCAGTCCTGCCTGACTCCTGGCTGCCAGGCTAGCTTACATTCGAAATAACCACACAGAAGTTGTATTAATTAAATCACTGCCTGGCCATTAGTTCTAGCTTCTTACTGGCTAACACTTACATATTATTTTAACCCATATCTAGTAATCTGTGTATCACCATGGGGTGGTGGCTTACAGGGAAAGATCCTAACCTACATCCATCTCAGGCTAGAGAAACATGGCATCTGCCACACTTCCTTTCTCCCTAGCCTTCCATTCTGTCTACTCCGCCCACCTAAGGACTGCCCTATCAAAAGGCCAAGGCAGTCTCTTTATTCAACCAATGAAAGCAACATAAATACAGAAGTACCCTCCTACACTATTTCCGCTTTTTCTGTTTAAACAAAAAAGAAAAACTTTCATTTTAACACAGTAAAATTACATATAACAAAAGTTATCAAGCAAGAACTACAGTTACCGTATTTAGATCTATTTTATCTTTTATCATAACAATGGAAAACTATTACTATAACTATCCATTCTTTAATTCCATCAAAGACTCCAAAAGGATAAAATATTACCTAAGTAAACAAGAAGAAGTAAGCAACTTCCAAAACTCTAGAAATGACAGAGACATCTCGCTGCCTGTACAGTCACACAAAGTTCCTGTACCATTGGGTCATCCATCTTCAGCCGATAGGCCCATAGTATCCAGCAAACATTTCCATGAAGCAAGAAAATTCAAAGGTTAAGTCACTTTCTTCTGTGTCCTGCAGAATGTCTCGCATACTCTTTCATGAAGCAGGAACCCTGAAGGATCATCTCACCTTTAGGCAAGTTCAGCAGTCCTCTCTCTATGGGTTCTTTATGTCCATTTAAGCAGTCCAGGTAAGAGCAGTTTCTTGCCCAAATGGCTAGCAAACTCCATAAAGATGCCCATCTTCATCTTGAAGTAGCTGGTGCTGCCAGGAGCAAACCTGTCTCATTGTCATGAATAGTCCTAAGTTATTGAAACATTAAATGCCATATTCTTCAGTCTTTGAAAGATATGAAGAATGCCTATCTAACCAAAATATATCTCTATATATCTAGAAAATCTAACTAACATGACTACAAGCTTGACTATTATAGATGATTATCCATTAACAATCTATACTTGCTAATTATACATTACATTTTTAAATGAACTCCACAATCATAATATCTTAATCAAGAGCAGAAATACATAAACATATAACAAAATTGACCTTAAATTTGTATCAATAAATCAAGATTTATACCAATGTAAATTATTTATATCCATATCATCTCCCCCTTTAAATGTAGAAAATAACATTTATAAACAATATTTGGGACTATGGATGTAGTAATTTCTCTCCAAACTGCTTTCTGCTGTATGGGGGTGCTGTTAATTAGGTCTTTCATGTTGTATCCTGTGTGCTAGGTTCATCTTAGTTACCAGTTGGGTGAAGTAACTTTTTGAGGGTATTTACAGCAATCTTTCAGGAGGGCATGGTCTGTCATACCATATTGGTCTAGAAGAAATCTATAGGTTCTCATCCTCTATGAAAACAAAAGAAGAACCTTTCTTTTTCCAAAGTATCATATTATTATACCCAAATTCTGAAGTCATAATATCTTTGTAATATACATGAAATGTCTTTCTGTGCTTAGCTCCTTTACAGTGAAAAAAATTAAAGAAAACACAATAAAATACATAGTCCAGACACTCTGTGAATTTTCCATATTTACATGGCTTATTTTTATTTCTCTTAATCTATAACTATCTGTAGTCTGTTTCTTTAAAGACTTTACCTTATTTTTAGGCATTGTTTATTTTATTACTCTCTCTATTTTTTTCTTCTTTCTCCCAAGCCTATGTACATTTATTTAACAACATGACCCATTTAGAGGTCTTTTGTGTCTGAATCTGTCCTATTGTGAATCTGTAATTCTTTACTATTCAGGAGCATTTCTTAAAATGTTAAGTACATCTTAAAAACTTAAGTTGCGTTGTGTAGGAGAAATACAGTACAGCCTATTTCCTGACCAGTCTAAACCTTAACTGAGCTGTTATGAAAATTACGATCCTGTCTGAGATTAGCACGCTTGAGCATGGCAGAGCCGCTCCTGCCTCAGAGCCATTTGGTGCCCAAGTCTCACATAGTTCCAAGCACACAGTGAGTCCACATTGCCATCAAGCAAGCAAATCATATCACTTTACTCACAAAAACCCATTCAAAAGCTCTGTCTCCCGCAGGAGTCAGACAGAGATCATGATGGCAGCATGGCCCAGAAACTGGTATTTCAAAATCTCCAGTTTCTAGTAGACTTGATCCTGCTGCCTACCCAGACAGGAAGAGCTGAGCCACGGGCATGGTCTCAGCTACTTTCTTCTTGATCCTGAGTGGGCAGACAAACATATGAGCCTGAAAATGCTCTATAGCTGGAGTTTGTACCAGAGGCAGGGCCCAGGAAGTCTCATTTTAAAATTGCCGCAGCTTTTTTTCTGCTGATATTGGTGAATCAGAAAATCTCTCTGTGGCACGCCATCCACAAACAGCAAAACGCTGTTTTAAATTCTCTCTCTGCTTTTTAAGACTCTCAGGTTTTTAAGTGGAGTCAGCTTACCACATTAGGTGTCAAACTGTTGTAATGAGGGGAAGCAGGCTGTGTCCCGCTGCCGCCCAGTTCCCAGCCACCAGGCTAGCTTACATTCAAAATAACCACATGGAGGTGTATTAATTAAATCTCTGCCTGGCCATTAGTTCTAGCCTCTTATTGGCTAACTCTTACATATTATTTTAACTCATATCTAGTAATCTGTGTATCACCATGGGGTGGTGGCTTACCAGGAAATATCCTAACCTACGTCCATCTCAGACCGGAGAAACATGGCTTCTGCCACACTTCCTTTCTCCCCAGCCTTCTGATTTGTCTACTGGAGGCCCACCTAAGGACTGCCCAAGCAGCCCTTTATTAAAGGCCAAGGCAGTCTCTTTATTCAACCAATGCAAGCAACAGAAATACAGAAGGACCCTCCTATACCACTTCTGGCCTCCAAGTACCCTGCATCTACATGGTGCAAATACACTCAACACATAGTATGTGATGGTCTCCAACCTTAGGTTTTCATTTCTGGCTATTATTTGCTGTTCAGTGTGGGTGTTCTATGGGTTCTAAAGGTTTTTGGAGTTTATTTTGCTGTTTTGCCATTTCAGGCAAGACTGTAAGAAACATCTTTTCTTTTCCACATGGACCAGCGCCTTATGTTTTAATGTTGCTAACTACAACTGCTAGTTCAGGAAGTGTGTTCATTTTCTACTTTGATAGTTAATGTTAGGCTTCTTTTAAAATAGTATGTAAATTCTGTTCTACCTGTAAGTATGAAATTGCCTGATTCCACATCTCTATATAAATACAAGATAATTTTGTACATATAAAAGTTTGCCAGTAAGTACATGGGAGGGATTTTTTTCCCTGTGATATGTATGTATGATGTGTAGCAGACTAGAGAGTCTGCTTATTTTCTGTGTAATGACCTGGTGACTGCTTCTGCTGGGAACTGTGTCTGTTTTTAGGTTGAATCTTTTACATGATATTACTCTGTGCATCTTAGAAGAGGGTTTTTTTTTCCATTCTTGAAGTCATGAAAGAATGTCATAATCTCTGTAGTATAGAGTATGTTGTGAGATACAAATGTTTTTCATTTCTAAGCTTCATATTTACTCTTATACCCATTTATAAATAAGACTACGGTGGTCCAACAGTTATTAAATTTCAGAACCAGCATCATGGTATTTTGACCTTTATTTAAAGGTAATTTTGAAGGAGAAGTGATTGCATCTTTTTGTCAGAGTCTCATTAGTTTTTTTAGTTTTCATTCTATATCTTTGAGGATCATGAATAGCTTTCTTCACAGAAGGAGATCCTTATCATTTTGTTCTATTTATTCCTATCTCATATCTAAGTTGTTCTGTTTTTACTATGAGGAATTGGCAGGTTTCCTTTATAGTTTCTACTGATTCTTCCCTGGTACAGAGATCATGCCGTTTTGCTTTTTATACTTGGTTCAGTACCATGTCACCTTTGTGAGATACTTTTCTGTTTCAAAACATTTGTCTTTCTCACATTTTTTTCTTAAAATTTTTGTGGGCATTTATTTTATTTTAATTTTTTTATTGTCAAAAGAAAAATTTACATTTACTCCCCTTGTTCCCGGCCCTCCCGCTCCCCCACTACCCCACCACCCTCCCCATACTTCCTTAAGATGGGGCAGGATACTCTGCCCTATGTTAAAAAAAAACTATCTGTAAATATAATGTTCAGTGGTGGAGAACATTTGCCTAGTGTGCAAGAGGCTTTAGGTTCAGTTCTAGTACTGTAAACATACTAGTAATACTTATTATAATAGTGAAAAATGAGATAATAGGCCATGAATTAAATACATTTTGCAAATGAAAAATAAGCACTAGTTACCATATAGGTTCTGCTAGTATTTAACTTAAAATATTTTTCCTAACATGTGTTTAGTGAAATTTAGGTACTCCTTATATCTAAAATCTTGGTCAAAAGAGGAAACTTTAAAAAGAGATTCCAGGTATCTATCTATTGGAGCCAAGGCATCTCAATTCACTAATATCCATATCTTTCTGTCTATGAACTCCTCTTTGTATGAGCCATATTTATAAATAAAATCTATATACTCTCTTGTACATAATGACTTGGCAATTTTTCTGGGCCTTTATGAATATTTTATGGAGATTATTTTTCTATGTAGCTCCCAGGGCTCTGTAAGTATCATTCTAAATTGGCATCCAGTTGACTGAACAATGATTTGCTTGATTTTGAAAACGTTCACTATATGGCATTTTAAGAAGTATAAGACAACTCTATTCTTTGGATATTTGGTGTCTTATTTAGTCATTTGTGTACTCAAGCTTCTGTAAATGACAGCACCTCCCCGACATCTAGTGCTATTTCTCAAACATGTGGACGTATTAACTCAATGGCCACCTGACCCACATGAGGCTTTTGTTGTCTCATGTTATTGGCCGGAACTTACCTTTTTACAAACTAATTCATTAAATTTCTTTTTGTCTAAAGATCATATTGTTTAAGCTTAGAAAGAGGGTTAACTTTATTATTATCCCCATAATTTTCTAGCATGAATTTTTTTATTTATTTTAATTATATGTATATGTGTGTATGGTGTATGGTTATGTGCATGTGAGTCAGGTACCCACAGAGGGTAGAATAGGACGTTGGATCTCCGGGAGCTGGAGTTGTTGGCAGTTGTGAAGCATCTGATATGAGTGCTGGGATCCAAGTGTGAGTCCTCTGCAAAAGCAGTTGGTGCTCTTAACCACTGACGCATCTCTCCAGCCCCAAAATAACTATATTAAATAAAAAATTTTCACTGATTATTCAAGTTGAGAAAAGGGATTCATTGCTTTGAAATTTAATTATTCATCTGGTTTAGGTTTTATACACACACACACACACACACACACACACACACACACACACATATATATATATATAAAATTTTGCTATTTTATTCCTCCTCCTCTGCTTTCTCTCTTTATAATGGTCAAACTTGGGGGCTCTAACACTTAAGTACATTTCTAGTACATATTTGTGTTAGCTTATTTTATGTCAGTGACACAAGCTAAAGTCATCTGAGTGGAGGGATTAAAAAATACCTCCATAAGCCTGGGCTGCAGGCAATACTCTAGGGAATTTTGTTAGTGATTGATATAGGAGGGCCCAGCCCATGTGGATGGTGCCTCCTCTAGAATGGTGGTCCTGAGTTCTATAAGAAGGCAGACTGAGCAATCCATAAGGAGCAAGCAAAAGCAGCACTGCTTTATGGCCTTTGCACCAGCTCTGCCTAAAATTTCCTTCTATGTGTTCTTGTCCTAACTTCTTTTTTTTATGATGAACTGATATATGGAAATGGAACCAAATAAACTCTTTCCTTACCAAATTTCTTTTGGTCACAATGTTTCATCAAAATAATGGAAAGCTTACTGGGACAATATTTATTCTTAGTGAAGCCATTCCTGTTAAGATCCCATGAGTCACATAGTGTAATTAGATCTCATTTTTAGTTTAAAAACAAGCATTTTTCTTTTTAGAATATTGAATATGAATGTTAAATAAGTACATGTGTCAAGTCACAGTTCATGTAACCACATATCTTTATGGGTGCTGGATCATTATAGTTTAAAAAATGTCAATTTATGTAGTTCTATCATTCTGCAAATAATTATAGCAATAAGGATGGATTATAATAATACATTATAATTATGAATAAATTTTTCAGCCTACAGAAAATTTCAGGGCTTGATTGTTCTAATAATTTGGTATGGAGCTATTTATCTGATGGAATTTTTTTCTTTTTGAGACAGAGTTTCTCTGTGGCTTTGGAGCCTGCACTGGAACTAGCTCTTGTAGACCAGGCTGGTCTCAAACTCACAAAGATCTGCCTGCCTCTGCCTCCCGAGTGCTGGGATTAAAGGCATGTGCCACCACTACCCGGCTGATGGAACTTTCTTGATCTCCAGGTAGCTTTGTACAGACAAGTGTTTTGTACTGTTACTTCTGTGAATAGCTGTTCCCTTAAGTCCAGGTCTGTTACTTTTCACTGTAGCTCTTGATAGGTTGTGAATTATTATCAGTTAAGATAGGTTAGCATGTAAAATATGGATTTTTGTGGAATATGTGTTAAAAATGCTTCATATCAAAATTATAAGCATGTGTCATTATTAATTACTGTATTAGGCAGAAGGCTACCAGAGTAGATTTTATTTCTTGTGACTTTTGTTTCCTTGATAATGCAAAAAATTAATAGTGTAAATTCGTAGTTTTTTCATATTATCAACTACAAAATATTATTGAAAGAAGTTAACAAAAACCTAAATAAATGGAAATGCATTAATATTCACAGGCAGGAAAAAACATGTTTGAGGAGACAAATTGATTCTTAGAGTTAATGCTATTGCTTTCTTTTTTAAAAAATATTTATTCATTTATTTATTATGTATACAATATTCTCTATTTGTGTGTATGTCTGCAGGCCAGAAGAGGGCACCAGACCTCATTACAGATAGTTGTGAGCCACCATGTGGTTGCTGGGAATTGAACTCAGGACCTTTGGAAGACCAGATAATGCTCTTAACCTCTGAGCCATCTCTCCAGACCCCTATGCTATTGCTTTCTAATTACTAGTTTAAAAAAATGAAATTGTTAAGTTCTCCCTATAATTCATTTGTTGCTTGAGCATAGTCAAAACAAATCTTAAAAATAGAACAAAATTGTAAGATACACACATAGCAGTTCTTAAGCTGATTGCAGAACTGTTATGATTAAGAGTATATGACTGTGGAGTGAGAATAGGTATAGAGATCCTTAGAGCAAAAGTGAACATTCAGAAACAAACTCATATATTTAAGTCAACTGATGTTTCAACATGCGTGACAAGTTAATTCAATGATCAAGAAGATAGTCTTTGAGGGGTTGGGCAACATGACTCAGCAAATAAAGGCCCTTGCGATTCTGATGATTGGAGCCAAACCCCCAAACTCATGTGGTGGGAGAAGAGAACCAATTTCAATAAATTACACTCTGACCTCCGTATGTGTGCTCTGATACACATTTAAATTCACACTTTATGTAAATATATGTATTGAAAAAAGAAAATTCATTGAAATAAATGGAGCAATGAATGTACGCATGAAAAGGAATGATTTTGGACCATTTGCTTCACCTCACTTACAAAATTAACTTTAAAGACATTTTATTCCCAAATGTAGCAGCTAAATCTAATACATTTCAGAGAAAATATCGGTATCAATCTTGAATAGGCAGTGCATTCTTAGCTGTAATGACCAAGTTGAAAAACCAAAACAAACAAGAAAAAAAAAAACAGAGAATAACAGGTTAAAACATTTAGCACTTCAAAACCATCATCAAGAAAACTGGAAAACTGAATAAAATATGTGCAAACCATGCAAATCAGAACAGTTTCTTCAATATTTAAAAAAGTGTTATAATAATAAAATACCTGAACAAAAATAAGACCATGAATCTAATATAGATTGTAATGCCTTCTATAGAAGACATCCACCAATAAGCACATCAAGAGATGTAAATGTCACTAATCATTGGGTGAGTACACATTGGGTGAGTACAAATTAAAAGCTGAATGAAATACCTGTATGCAGTCACTAGACAGCCTCAAAGCAAAAAGCTTCAGAAGCAGATGCTAGTGAGTTGTAGAGGAACTGGAGCCAAATGTGACATGGTGTAGTCGCAGTGAGAACAGCTGACAGTTCCCCCAGATTTTAAGTTTGGAGTTATTTTATGACCTAAGGTTTCTACTCATTAGTATATTCTTAAGAGAAGTAAAGATGAATATTCACAGGAAACCTGTGCTTTCATATTATAACAACATCATTCATCATAGCAGAGAAGTGGAAAGAACTGATGCCTGTCAATTAAAAAGTGACTAGAATATGGTCCATTTTTTCAATGAGAGAATATTCAGCCATCAATATGACTAGTCACTGATAAGTTAAAAAGGCTAAAAATATTATGCTAAATGAAAAGAAATAGGCACAAGGTGCTATATTTTTATAAAACATGCAGAATTATCAAATCTATGTGGATGGAAGCTAGACAAACCAGTGCCAGGGATTGGAGGAGGAGAAGAGAAGGGACTGGTGCTAGAGAAGGTGATTTTTCTAGGTATGATGATGGAATAGTTGCACATATTCTTTGTATATGTATACCTCAAATGTGTCCCTAAATTATACAATTAGAATCTTCTGTGACATTATTACAGATGATTTATTTCTCAAAATAAAAGCAAACAAATCAACTGATTATTTTTAGTTTTATTAAAATGCAAATTAATTTCTGTTATACTTTTAAACCTAATTTTTTAAAAAGCTTTAATTTCATGACATATGATGTCTGATTGGAACATTATTTTTCCCTCAACCATCCATTATATTATAAAAAAAGTGTGTCTACAATAGTACTGGATCACAGAAGAGACTTGAAGTTACACTTTTATATAAGTTTGAGACTGTTATGAAGTATGGGGACTTTTGAAGTTGGACTGGGGGTCCAAGAAGTGAAATGTGGAGGTTTGCAAAAAAAAAGGCCCCCAAAGGGAGTGACAATTAGGATGTGTGACTTTGTTGGAGGAGATGTGGCCTTGTTGGAGGAAGTATGTCACTGAGGGGATGGACTTTGAGGTCTCCTTTGCTCATCTATGCTCAGTGTGGTAGACAGTACACTTCCTGTTGCCTGTGGATCAAGATGCAGAATTCTCAGCTACTTTTCTAACACCATGTCTGCCTGCATGCCGCCAAGTCTTTCCATGATGATAATGGACTAAACCTCTGAAACTGTAAGCCACCCCAATTAAATGTTTTCTTTATAAGAGTTGCCATGGTCTCAGTGTCTCTTCACAGCAGTAGAAACCCTAACTAAGACAGCTTCCTTCTGACTTTTCATAAGGTCTTTAGGTAAGAGATAGCATGATAACAGATAAGAGAAAGCATGGAAGGCTTTTCTTTTTGGATCTGGTTTACCTCAGTCAATATGACTGTTGCTCTACCCTTCACCTATTTATTTGCACATTTTATAATTCCATTCCTCTTAGCAACTGAGTAATATTCCATTGTGAAGGGATGAGCTTCAATTTAGTACATGGGATAGAACCGGCCAATTGCTCTTTGTTCATTATAATCATCAAAGTAAATACTTCACTTTGAAAATACTATTTAATCATTATATTCACATTTATACATGATGTGGCTAAGATGTTTACTTATTGACTTTCTTGGAAAAGATAAACTGCATTACCAAGATGAATTCGTCAGCATTTTGATCCTTAGTATATCTAAGAGTGAATAGTAGGAAGTGCTGACCCACAAACAGTGAAAATTCCAAACATGACCAGAGTCCTAGGCAGAATTATTGACAACAGTACTAGAGTGCGTAAAGTCAAGTATAATTAAACAAATAATAGAATATTCACATCTGAGTGAGAGTTTCAAGAGAGTGTAAAAGTTTCCAACAAGGGCAACCTAGAAAATTACATTGCAGTGTGAGGAGAAAGCAGTCGTGTTTAATTGTCACTATAAATTTGAGGGCCAGTGAAATAATGCAATTTCAAGAGCTTTTGAGGGGCACTGTTAAGGAGGCAGGATGCACAGATTAAAGCAGCTGTGCTTGAATAAAAGAGAGGACTTTGGGACCATGAAGAACTAACGCAGCTGAATTCTATCACATGTCCTTCTGTGTGAAACAGACTGGGGAGAAAGCTGGTGTGTGGTTTTGATGATGCTGAATTTTAAGAGCGGGCAGCATTTTCTGAACAATTTTCTATTAGACATTTGTGAGTGGGGTCTGGATTTCTCTGTTGCTGGCATTCAAAGTTGAAATCTTGGATCAAAGACAGGGGTGTTAATTAGGATCATGGAAATAGATGAAGGTTCCTGAGGGTGGCATGGAGCTTTTTGAGGAGCATGGCTCTGCTCATTAGGAATGCCCACTCTATTGCTTTGAGATATATAAAAAAAATAACTGAAAAAAGATGAGAAGATAGGAAATAAAATGAGCTCTGTATGGATATTTGTCATTGATGTCTAGGGTGTCAGCAATGAAACAAAAATGTTTGCCGAAGAGAAATGCTATTCTTTAAGTTCTTGGCTTGGATATTCTTCTAGAACAACCGAAATAAGGAAACTCAGAGAGTTAGATCAAGCTCAGGGCCTGTTTTTTGCTTCTTCTTCCTCTTCTTTTTTTTTTTTTTTTTTTTTTTTGCGGTTTCTCAGTTTTGCCATCTAAGTGGGCACTGAAGGGGTAAACATACAAAAGGGGATACTGAAGGCAGAGGCAGGGAGACTGCAGAATGAGGGTTGCTGAAGTTGTGGGTCATGGACCTGGGAGCAACTCTAGGTGGTTGCTCAATACTCAAACTTGCTCCCACAATTTCCAATCTCCTTAGGAGACTTTTCTCTGGTAGGAGGGTGAGCTTTTTGTTTCTTCCTGCTGGTTTCTGATGCCAATCTTACTACATGCACTAATTACTGCTGTGAGGAACATGTTAAAAATGGAGCCTGCTAAGCTGAAGTTTAGCCCTTATGGGTTTTAAATGTTCTGTGAAGAATATATTGTCAATGAAAGAAAACCCCGAAATCCTTATTTCATGTGAGCAGCTTATCGCCTGTCTCCCAGGAAAACATTGATCCTTTACTAATGCTGTCCAAAAGACTCTTAGAATAGTTTATCAATGACGAGGAAACATATGAGAGCTGTGGTTAAGAAAGTGCTGCTGTGCTTTCAGAGAATCTGGTTTTGGTTTCCAGTGCTAAAATAGAGCTACTTACAATCCTTTATATGCAGCTAAAAAGATCTGGTGCCCTCTCCTGGCCTCCAGAAGCACCTGCACACACAGTGTATACCCCCACCAGCAGACACAAAACGCATATACAAATTAAATCTTTAAAAAAGAGAAAAAAGATCTGTCCCTATTAAACTGGTTCTGGTGTCCACTGACCCTGTGAGATGTGACAAGGGAATGTGTGTGTCCTTTTGAGTGCTTATTTTCCTCAACTTTTAAGTCATGAAGAACCAGTTCCCACTTTCCTATGTTTCTGGAAGGGAAGTAAGTCCTCTGCTTAGAGGCTAGGGAAGAGACTGCTGGATTTGTGAGGATATTTTCCAAAATTACATCAACCTAATTCTTAGCTCAGAACTCTACAGTACTGAGCTGAAGAGAAACTGAAAAGGGAGCAGCTAGAAGCTATACATTTTAAAGTGAATTGGTAGGTGCTCGTGCTAACAGGCAAGACATGGGGAGAATAGTTTGCTTTGCTTTAAGTAGAGTAAGAGTTTAGAAAGGAAAATACTCAATACAGTGAGTATATGGTGAGTTAATTTACCTTTATACACTGTGCCTTTTTCCCTTATGGTGGCCTTTTTCCCTTATTCATTCCCTGAATGTAAAACACAAATAAAACAGAGAAGTCCTGATGATTTAATTCGGTTGGTACATTGCTTTCCTATTGTGCATAAAACTCTGAGTTTGCTCCTT
Organism: Dicrostonyx torquatus; assembly: GCA_028555095.1. NCBI lineage: Eukaryota > Metazoa > Chordata > Mammalia > Rodentia > Cricetidae > Dicrostonyx > Dicrostonyx torquatus. Next base: position 594,457 of record JAQHUG010000320.1, read on the forward strand.
GGGCATCACATAAACTGGACAGGATGGTTTATGTGTGTAATCACAACACCAGTGAGATGGAGGCAGGAGAAAAATTCAAACTGTCTTTATCTTTAGTTACTGTAGTGAGATTGAGGCCAGCCTGGGCCACATGAGACCCTGTCTCAAGAGAGGGTTAGGGGAGGCTGGGGAGAAAAAGAGAAGGAAGAAGAGAAGGAGGGGAAGAAGGAAAGAAAGAGGTGCATTGGGTCCCAGCATAAACTCCAATAGCATCTCACAATGACATAACTTCCTTCAGCTGGGCTCTGCTATCAGGTTTTCTGCCACTTTCCAACAGTACCCCAGCTGGCTGTCTATCCTTCAACACATGGTCGCAGATCACAGAAGACAAAATAAAGAGAGTAATAACCATGCCAGTTATATCTTATTTAGATAAAGATGGAGTGCAGAAATCCAATTATATACTGATTAAAACCTTTTATCAGTTATCAAGATGAGAGAAGGCGTGTGTTAAAGAAAACCTACCTATAGTTTTGATCAACAGTGTATAGATAGATTTCGTGACTTTTTTGAGCATAATAAATGAGTTGTACATGTTCCTTGGTTTTTCCACAGTTCTCTCTTATAAAATAAATCCAGTTAAGAGCATTTAAATGCAAAGCAGGTTAATCTGTTAATTCTTACTCTGAATGAACGTACTGAAAGTGTTGGGAGGACGGGCTTGTCATTAGACACAAACAATAGAGTTGGTCACCAAACTCCAGGAATAATCAAAAGCTGTGGCTTTGCATTTATATACCTACTAATTAGGGAATTAAATGATATTTCCATAGCAACAGAGACACTTTCCTTGAATACTAGTTTTATGCCTGTAATAACACACAGCAGGGTCTACAAGAATGGGAGCCTCAGGTCTGAGTTAGGCAAAGCAGGTAAGTATTGACTCCTAAGCATACACACCGGAGTGTTATTAGACTTGCAATGAAGTAAATAGCTAAAATTATGTTTGTTAATATTTCAAAAGTAAACCCTCTAAATGAATGATGCTATTTTGAAGGTGTTTTTTTTTCCTGGAACCTGTTGCACTCCCTTACTTCTGCAAACTATTCTTTTATTCTTTCCTGACCAACAGTTCTGCCACCCCATCATGATGTGCTTAAGGTGTAGAGCTTGTACACTTTTCTGAGAGGGTTCATGGGTAAATTAACATTCTCCTAGGTCATAGGAAATAAAACATAGGGGGACTGGCACCATTATACCTGCAGGAACTGATGGAACAACCTCCAGATGCAGATGCACTTTGTTGGAATTTTCTACCCTTAGAGAGATCAGGAGATCTGAAAGGAGTATGTGCCTGTCTTGTTTCCATCTAGCTTAAATCCAAAATGTGCATTAGCTGTGTGTTACATTTCAGCAGGACCACTGGGATGCAATGAAATTTTCAAGAAAAGTATATGAATGCATCAATGCTTTTAAACTTTATTCCTGTTTCTTTGGTTGACTAGTTGAATTTTTATTTTGTTGTCATTGACTTTTCTTGATGTATGAACTTTCTAAACTTTTTCTTGCTGCCTTTTGATGGCATATTTTAAGTGATCCAGACTTCTAGGTCATATATTAATTTTGAAATTATTCTGTGATGTCTCTCTCCTTCTACTCTATCCTTTTCTCTGGTCTCCTTTTTTCTCCTTTATTTTTCTTTCTTTTCTCTTTATCTTCTTCCCACCTCTCTATTCACAGGTAATGATTTTATCTTCATGTACCTGCATAAGTTTAATTGGTTGATTTTCATAGTTTCCATTTTTTAAAGAAAATGTTCAGTATCCTTCTGTGGGTACTAGACTAAGTTTAAGTTCTTTACAGGGCAGGCAGGTCTCTAGTGTTTTAGGTACGAATTCATATTCCAAAAAAATATAGTCTCCTAGGAGAGCCATTTTTCTGACAGGTTGGCACAATTATTCTAAAGACTTCTCTCTTGCTCACCTTCATTGGCATCTTTTCTGCTGTCAATGTAGAATACTGTGCCTGATGTTTGAGTCCACCAATGCCTTAATTGATGAAGCACCACCTGATCAATTTCAGTGTTCATGCCCACTCTCCTCCTACCTTCTGTCCTCCTTTCTTTGTTCCTCTTTTCTCTCATACTTTACCTTGCTGTTTATTGTCCTAGCAGAATCCCAATTTAACACCCTACATTCTTGTCTATGAATGTGCTAAATGCATGGGATGAGCTTTCTACATCTTATAACCCTTATAAAATTATATACATCTACATTATGCAATACTATTATATATACTACTATCACATAAATAAATATCACAGAATTTAGATCAGGGCAAATAAATATATAAGAAATTCAGTCAATATACTCAATTTTAATGCAGTAGCATCTCTAAGATATGAATTACTGGAAAATTACAGGCATATGGGTGTGTTTTAAAATAGTAATTTGCCAGCATTTGGAAGGGTACCGCACCAATTATTTATTGAGCTGAAGGAATGTGGGGAGTCTGACAGAGGCATAAGAATGAACTCAGGGTCTGACATGTCATAGTCTGCCAACAAGCTACATGTCCAGTACAGCTATTACTTGTGACTGAAAGAAAACTTGCATGTCTTCATGAGTTTTTACGGTGTCTTATACAGTGTTTCTAGAGTCATAAGGCTATATTTAATTAACCTGAGTACATGTACAAAAGATTAAAACCTTAAGCAGTTGTGGTATATGTTCCGAGAGACAAGCTGCACCTAATCTAATTAAGGCCTTAATAATGGTGTATGTTTTTGGTGGATTCAGCAGTTTTTGGGAGCATGCTGGAGTACTCTGTGGGGTGCCAGTTCTGAGCTATGTTCCATCCAAGCAAGTCCGATACATTAGTAAACTTGGAAAATGTGCTGATTTCCTCCCTCAAGTAGCACTTGAAAGTTTCTTCCATTAAACAGGCAAATAAACAAATATCTCTCTAAACAAACAGTAGAACATAATCAAGCCATATTTCAACTTAGAAATCCTTCTAGGCATTTCCCTTTGGACAGAAAGAGTTCATCAGTCTGCTCTCTCAAGCAGGACATTGCAGGGATAAGAGCAGCTAGCAGGATTCACCTGTGGAAACCCTGATTTGTGTTTGGGAGCATGCAGGAACGACAAAGTTCCTAAGAGGCTATGAGATCTCTGGGAACAAGAGTTACACATAGTTGTGAGTTGCCATGTGGGTGCTGGGAATTCAACCCAGGTTCTATGCAAGAACAGTGTGTGATTTTAACTGCTGAGCCATCTCCACAGCTACTAGCTTTAAAATTACATATGTGTATGTGTGTATGTATGTGCGTGTGTGTGTGTGTGTGTGTGTGTGTGTGTGTGTGTGTACTCTTGCCATGACATGAATGTGGAAGTCAAAGAACAACTACATGGGTACCAGAGATGGAGCTCAGACTTGGGTGCTGGGATGAAGTTTAGATGTGGGTACCAGGTCATTTGGATGCTCATTGGATAAGCATATGAATGTACAGTTTTAAAAAGATTACTGTTCCAGTCTGAAGAGATGGTTCAGTAGTTAAATGTACATACTACTTCTGTAGAGGACAAGAGTTACAACTGCATTTAGCTTCTGCTCCATAAGAATTTGATGCCTCTGTCCTCTGCAGACACTGACACAAAAGTCTGTTATCACAAACACACAAATTAAAATAAAATAAGTATTAAAAACACAAATTAAAAGAAATAGTTTAAAAATACAATTATCCAAAATAAAATTTAGCTGAGTCTGAGTTTTTAGGGATGAAGGGAAAAAGAAGAGAAAAAAGAGGAGGTAATGTATCTTTTACATAAAGAATGATAGAAACCTACCACAGTTAAATTTTATTTCTGGTGTCTTCCAGGCTTTTTCTGGAAGAGGTGAGAAAAGGTCAACCCAATTACTATGATTAAAGCTGGCTAGCCATAAAATATAACTAATGTTAGAGGGGAAAGGACAACTTTCAAGGACTTTGGTTTTGGACTGCGCGGAACTATATAGGTTGTAACTTTCCGTGGAAAGCCCTTTACAATGAGATCATGAGCATGGTCCAAGGCTCCAAGCGATATCTGCTATTAAGTATGGTCAAAAAGTCAGAGATGCAAAGAAAACAATGTGTGTATTCCAGTTTCCAGGCCTGCTTTCCTCAGCTGCTGGGCTTTGAGTAGCTTGTCAAGAGTTGAGTGATGAAAGTAGTCAGGTAAGCCGTGGATGCCAGTATCAAAGGAGATGAATATATGGGTCTAACTCATCTCATTGTCCCAAAGCCCACACTGTTTCATGTGCTTCTGAAGGAAAGGAAGAGGCAGATATTGTTGATCCTCTAATCCTATTTTTAGAAAGATTTATTTTATTTGTGTGCGTGTGTGTGTGCGTGTTTGTGTGTGTGTGTGTGTGTGCATATGTGTGTGTGGTGTGGTGCCAACAGAGGTCAGTTAAGGGTGTCTGACATGAAGCTATTAAGTTCTGAGCTGCCTGACATGAGTGCTGGAAAAGAAACTCAGCAAGTGCTCTTTAACCAATCTCCGAGGCATCTCTCCAACTCCTCGAATCCCATTTTAACACAGTAAAACTTTGACAGATATATTTTGATTTAATAATGTTCAACATGAATAACCATGAGAGAAACATTGTCTGAATTATTAAGTGTATACACACCCCTTAGCCCCTCAAAGGATGCCATGCATAAGTTTGGGGGGGCGTGCTCATCTGCTCATCTCTATCTTTCATGTCATGGTATAGAACTTAGTTGTTTGGTACCTCCGTGTCCCCGGGCCTTTCAGTTTTCTCTGTGGTCTTTGAGGCTGAGTGCTCACTTCCTGTTGTTACTGTTGGCTGAGCTGGCCATCCTCTCTTTCAGTCTCTGCTCTTTTCATGAACAGGTAGTGGCCTATGTAACCAATCACACTGAAAGTGTTTCTGTTGATGGATGTTCTTAGCTGAGTAATTTACAGTGACCCACCCTCCAGTTCTTCTTACTGTGCAATGATCATCATTTCTAGAAATGATGAACCTTTGAACCAATGATGGATAAACCTGTTTAGCCCTTTGATGTTTCTCTGATATTTCTGCCATCTTCTCCAAGAAGACTCATCCCATGATCTGTGATGCCCTCTAAATGCTTGATGCTGTGCACTTACATTCTATATACTATTTTGATATGACATTGTGTGTGTGTGTGTGAGAGAGAGAGAGAGACAGAGACAGAGAGAAAGAGAGAGAGAGAGTTTTTCAGGTTAGAGGGTTAGAGGACAACCTCAGGATTCAGGATTCATTCTTCTGAAACTGTTTATTAATCCCCCCTTTCTCTTTGAGATAGCATTTCTTAGTCATCTAGAGTTCACCAAGTAATCTAACTCTGACTGTCCTATGAGCCAGGGATCCATCTTGTCTCCATTTTCCCAGCACTGAGATTGCAAATGGTCAACACCATTCATATATCTTTTAAAAATATGTGTTTTAGGGCTGAGACTTAGGTCCCCATGATTGTAGAATAAGCATTTTATAACAGCCATCTCCCAAAACCTTAGGTGCATTTTATTTTATTACTTTTTAGTTTTTGGTATTAATGAAAACAACCTTAGAAAAGTCCAACTCTCTGGCTTCCTGAAAGGAAGGTGTGTCTACCTTCTGGGCCATATCAGTGTTTGTATTCAGTTCTCATTCTCCCTAAAGTTGAAGGTCCTCAAGACCTTCTGCTAGGCAAGGACATCTGCTACCCATGCCACAGGAAAGTAGACCTAAGTACTACTGTTTTACCCCTATACCAGAGATACTCTCCATGTTAGTTACACTTAAGGCTGACAAAAACATAATAATTTTGCTTAAAGTACATTTATTGATTTCCCTACTGTGTCTGTTTGCTCTACTCACATAGAATGAATGTGTGTATATATCTTGAATACCTCTTTTTTTTTGTGTGTAAATGTATCAGTTCTTTTTTATTGTTAAAAGAGAGATTTACAATTACTCCCCTTGTCCCTGGCCCTCCCGCTCCCCCACTACCCCACCTCCCCCGCTGCTTCCTAAAGAGGGGGCAGGGTATCAGTCAGTCCCCATTGGCAACCACAAGAAGTTGTTTTTCTTTTTGTCTTTTTTTTTTTTTTTTTTGGTTTTTCGAGACAGGATTTCTCTGTGGCTTTGGAGCCTGTCCTGGAACTAGCTCTTGTAGACCAGGCTGGTCTCGAACTCACAAAGATCCGCCTGCCTCTGCCTCCCGAGTGCTGGGATTAAAGGCGTGCACCACCACCGCCCTCTTGAATACCTCTTGAGCTATGTTTTTGGTTTATTCTCCAAATATAAAATCTAGTGTTAATTTACATATGCATGAATTGATTAAACTTTTTAAAAAAATGATCACTATCATTTTTACTTTTTATAGAAAAGGGATGTGACCATGACCATGAAAAATAATCAAGGTTATTTATAAAAAGCAAGTAAGAAAATATAAATTCAAATATCTTTTAGTCAAGGATTCTCATATAAAATTATGGACCTGATTTTTTTGTGTGAAATGGATACCATAGTGACAATTTACAATGTATGTACAGTTAGTAAAATATGACTGGACAGTGCCTTGTCAGAGTGTAGCTGTAGTAGAACCTGCCAGCCTCAACTTCAGATAACTCAGCTGACTGTGTCTTTAACTGAACAAATAGGTGATTTCAGGCTTTCAGTAGTAACCTTAGTTAGAATTTGGAATTTAGGAATTTTTCCTTCAGCTATGAATTATATACAATGTACTTTAAGCTCTGGGTAGAACAAAAGAATAGCAAAAATATATGCATGATCTACTAGAGCGGTGTACGTTGTAGAGCTAGAATCTTCAGCAAGCTTGCCACTGTGCATTTTGCACTTACAAGATTTTCAGTTCATGCTGGGTTTATCTGCTTTCCACCCAATTGTAAGATGAAAAACATTTGTCTATCAGGGGTAGGTGTCTTTGACAGTAGAGTATTAAACTTCCTCCAATTTTATGATCTACAGCTATTATAATTTTCTCCTCATCTCCCCATCCCTTTGAGAAGTTAAACAAGACAATCTTCATTATAACAGATACATACATTTAATTTCTTTTAGAATTATTGAAGAATTGGTGGATGGCAATAGTGGTACCAGACATTATGGAAGAATAAGGGATGAGGAAGTGTTGTGTACAGAGAATGGGAACAATAAAAACAGGAAAATTAGATATTACAATCTAGTTGACTTAGAAAGCAGAAAGTGGGCAATCCATGGTCACATTGCAGTGGATAGAGTTAAAGGATGAGCAAATGTATTTGGTTGATCTGAGAACAGGTGGGGCCAGAGCCAATGGGAAGAAAGCTGGGGGCACATTTCACAGGGATGCTAGCTGGCAGGTTCTGCTTTCATATCTATTCAAGGAGAAGCTGTCTAATTAATGTTCAGTAATGTCTGAAGCATGACACATGACTGTGCCAGGCCCGGATCATAATTGGAAAAGGTGGTGGCAGAGAAATCAATTAAAAGGCTTTTGTAGCGAGGCAGGTGAAGCCTTCTGAGTATGGGAACAAGGGTTGTGTACTCAGGAATGGAATAACCCGGGGCAGGAATTTGCTGAAGTCAAAGTCAAGATCAATAAGGCTGATCCAAGCTTCTCTCAGGCATGAAAACATCCAAATCACTGCAGAAAAGACTAGCTAGGCAGGCACAAGTACAGCAGTCAGAGAGACCTAGGTCCAAGAGGACCATATGGTGATTGTGAGTCAGCACTGTGGTGCTGTTATTAAAAACCAGAACCTCGCTATGGAGAAATATATTAATAGGAGCGAGGCATGCAGACAGCAGGATGTAGCCTCTGTGCTCTTTTCAGAGTGGTTCAAACTTCTGGTTTTCTTGTGGACTCTGCTGGGCTTCATGTTTCATCACTGTGTTTAGAAAGCACAAAGAGGCCCAGCAAAAACCACTTCAAATACCAGAGAAGGTAGAAAGATTTGTCTGCCATCCTGGATCCTGGGAATATAGTGCAGGTTAAAGTACACTAAGCTATTTTGACCAGATGAGGCCCATAGAAGCAGTTAATGAGAGTGTAACAGCTCAAAGGTTTCATGAGAAATACCTCTTTAGGAGACAGCACCATTCACAATTTCTGACTAGGGGAGGCAGAGATCGGGAGGGTTGCAACTGTCTTCTAGCCCTCACATGGGCCTGCTTTTGCCCTCAGTACCTGATTCTGTGACTTCATAAAATGTTTATCTGGGTCATGGTTTCTGGATCGCACTTGCCCAAGTTGGTAAGTCTCCGGGACACAGCTCAGAGCTGAAAAGCACAATGTCATGGCAGTTCTTTGGGGAAATGATTGAACCATTCAAGAGGAAAGATCACAGTGGGTGAAAAAAACTGATCTGGAAGATTAGAGAGTAGAATATCTATTACCCAAGGCTGGGGAGAATGGAGTGATGGAAGCAATGGAGAAATAATTAGTCAGTGTACAGTTGGCTCAAAACAGTGGTAGTGACTTCTACATTAGTACTCTAAACTAGTTGTAACTAGTTTATTATGTTTTTCAAAATAGCTAGTAGAGAAGATATGTAATATCAACAACCAAGGAATAATAAGGGTCTCTAACAGTGGATATTCCAATGTCCTTGACTTGAGCACTACGCATCACATACATCTATTGAAATAGCTGATGCATACTATAAACACATACAGTTATTGTGTATCCATTATAAGTTTTAAAATATATTTATTAACAAGATTTAAAAACATACTTTTCCATAGAATAAAGCAAGCAAACGAAGGGACAAAATGAAAGCAGGAGACAGTGCAGATGAGCAGCTAGATGCATGGACTCTGTTTGGATCCCAATCCTGGCTTGTTAGTGGGGAGAAGGTACTGACCCTCCCTGTACCTAAGCTTTTTGATCTGTGGGATGAATGTGACACTGGTACTCCCCTCATCTGGTTGCTATGCGACTCAGAGGCTTATATTTGAAAAGGACTTTAAGCAGTTCCTGATACACAGTGCATACCATATAAGCCTTTAAAATACTCAGAAGAGAACTGAAGTCTGACCATTTGAGCTGACCCCCTCTCCATGTGAATAATCTTCCCTGCAACGCTACAACTGCCTGCCACTAAAGGAAGACTAGCCTCAATGTTCCTGGGGCAGGTGTTCTCAGTACAGGGGTCGGGACCTCTTTGGGAGTTGAATAACCCTCTCACAGGGGTCGCCTGAGACCACTGGAAAACAGAGACATTTACATTACAGTTCATAACAGTAGCAAAATTATAAAGTAATAGTTATGAAGTAACAGTAGCAGTTATGAAGATACAATGAAAATAATGTTGGGGTCACCACAACACGCGGAACTATATTAAAGGGCATTAGGAATGTTGAGAACCACTGCTTTACAGTCTAAAGTATGGCATGGGTGCCATTAAATTCATATAGGGCAACTTGAAATTATTTTAGACAAGTATCAGGATAAACAAAACCATAAATATTGCTACATACCCATAAATTGCATACTGAAAAGATGACTTCATTTCAGTGTTTATGTAGTAATGTTTAAAAGTTCTAATCATATGTAACTCAATTTACTGAAACATCCATGAAATCACTTATGAATTTAAAAACCTCATGATTTTCTCCTCCAGTGCATGTATGACAGAAGATGGAAGGTGATCAGTTGTTTCACAGATTTGTTACTTTTGCTTAACCACTTTCAGGTTACTGTTCCCCATGCATAAATAAACGTTTAACTTTTAGATAGTTTAGGTCAAGGGGTTTTGATTTTTTTTTGTCTGTCAGGGTTCTGTCATATGCTATCAGAAGACTCAACCTTTTGCAGTGATATAATCATTATACTCTGATTCCTCTGACTCCCTTGTACACTATACCATTAGTAAGATGAACAACGACTGCCACCGTCTGTGTGTAAAGAACCTTTTGAGTGAGAAATTCTTCCATCTTCCACTTCTTTTCAGTGGGGACTTTATCCCACATTGACAGCATTTATTCGCTTTCTCATATTTACCATGCAGGTAATGTTTATGACCCAAGCCTAAAGAATCATTCCTTGTTAATTCTTCAGTTGAAATTGTAACTATGTGTGTTATTTTCAGCCTTATGAGTATATGTGATATATAGTTCATGTATGCTTAATGTTTATATTAATATGTGTTAAATCTGTAGTAGAGGATATATTTGATGAGAGTAGAGACATTTGTCATATAACCTATACCCCTACACCTTATGAGTTCATAAATAATATGAACCTCAGGTCTCTGCCTACTTTAATGGAACCTTAGAGAATACTAAAAATTTCCATTTCCCCAATCTGCCTGATTGTGTAACATTTTAGTGGTGATAATTTTTTCAGAGTGGTAGAAAACTAAATAGTATTCAATGAAAAGCTTTCTGGCTCCTAAATTTCTCATTTTACTTTAGCTTTTTAAAAATTGTGCTTTATGTGCCAAAAGCTGAACAGCACCCAGCCTTTCATACTGAAAGTGCTTTATATTGTAGGAGAATGTTCTCAACATTGTTAGGTTTGTCAGAACGACCTGGAAAGTTTTTCTGCATGCTGCAGCTTCCCAGAGCTGGTCTCAGTACCCATTTTTTAAATCCTCAATATGGCTATTGTTATCACCTCTTCAATGTCCAATGAAAGAAATATGCCTTTAAAATTACTTTGCTACATTAACTGACATCAAGAGTAAAAGATAAATCCTAAAATAACGATCCTATTAAGGAATTTTATGAGTTTTGTGCTCTTAAGTCACAAAACTGACTTTGAGCTTTGAGGTTTTTTTGTGCCTAGTTGCAATTTTGTTCCTGTGAATGAAACATTGAAATTTAGATTGCAGATATCTAAGTGGAATTAATCTCAATCCACCCTCCCCAACCCCACCCTGCATCTACAATTTCTTGAGCTTTGAAGCAAAACTTTTTAGATTTGAATCAGCTTCATTGCTACCTAGCAATGGAGAAAAGATTAATGAGATTTTCAGGGCCCAATTTGCTTATCATGAAACAGAACCAGTCTGCATGACTAGCATGAGATTAGAATGAATACATGTAAATATGTGGTGTGGTACCTGACACTGTTGTTTTAGAAATGTATTAGGATAGAGACATTCAGGCTTGTTACTCTTTATCATACATGCATACAAATGTGTAATAGTTATTACTCTCCAAAGACAATGGCCTGGAAAAGGAGTTGAAAACATTTCTCAAACTGCATCTAAGAAGCTTTTATGTGCAATAGAAGGTGATTAACAGAGTCTTACAACTTGTTAAATTGCAGAGAATAAAAGCCTGTGGAATGCTCAGCCTTAAAGGGAGCATATACAGCCCATCTTCTTCCCAGGCTTAGGGATCATTGCAGAAGAGGGAGTAGGAAGACTGTGAGAGCCAGAGGTGGTGGATGACCACAGCAAACATTTTCTGGGCATGTCAGCCACACATATGAACTCATGGACAAAGCCTGTGCAGCCAAAGCCATATCAATTTCTCATCATGGAGAGGGGACTTGGGCTCACAAACTCACTTTTAGTCAGGAGTCTAGTTATCAATAATATTAGTTGGGAGAGGAGAATGTATCCCCTAATAAAGCTGACCATACTCCATTGTAAGAGGATGCTGCTATGAATATTTGAACCACACAAATTAGTCTTGGAGATTTTTTTTCTTATTTTTTCATTTTTTTTATTATTGTTCAAAAAAGAATTTACATTTACTCCCCTTGTTCCCAGCCCTCCCGCTCCCCACTACCCCACCACCCTCCCCCTGCTTCTTCAAGATGGGGCAGGATACCCTGCCCTAT
>JAQHUG010000320.1:611697-635477 GCA_028555095.1 Dicrostonyx torquatus
GAGATTTTTTTTCTTTAAAAAAAAAAGACACAGAGTTGGGTGGATAGGAGAGGGTGGGATGTATGTGGGAAGAGTTTGGGGGGAGGGATTAATAGGATTGCAACACATGCAATACTCTCAAAGAACTAGTAAGAAAGAGATGACTACACTGTCAAAATGCAGTTTCTTTATACTGGGTCATCATCATAAGTTTTATTTGCTATGAAATTTTTATGTCCTTATGATAACATTTAAAATTAGTCACCCAGGTAAGCATAAATTGTTTTGAAATACTTCATGAGAGCTTCATGAAAGAACCTATTAGCCAACTTGACCACTTCCCTTAAGGTATGTTTATCTACTCTGTAAAAATAAATATCCTACCAGACACCACCACTGTCCTAAAAGCTGAGTATTTAAGTTTGTGGCACGTATTTTTTATCTGTTAGTTCTCATCTGGTTTTCATAAATGAAGTGGGTGATGATGGGGCTACTTTTTATGGGTGGCCAACAGCTTTCCCATTGATGGTATTGTCATGGATCTACCGTCTGGAAAGCACATAGAGGAAGTTAGTTGCTGAACCTTGGCTAAAGACCCCAAATAAAAATTTAGTATTTCTAGGTATCCTTTGATTACACCATTAGTTAGGGCCAGTAAGATGACCAATCGGTTGCATCTGCAGCTCTACCATGATCCTTATGCAGGCTGGAATTCCATTTATTACTTCATTCCTATGTGTTTCTGCTATAACCAGGATGACTCATAAGATCAAGGAGGCAGCAGTATAATATTTCAGGTCAGTGGATATTAATTTTAACTCTTAAAATTCTGTAATATTGGATTCTCCTTTTCTGTATCACTTGTGTAACTTTTAAAATGACTGATTTCCCTCACAGTCCCTTTGGGGATTCTTCTGAATTAGTCTTTGAAGTAAAGTGGCAGATCATAGGGCCCCAAATTGACACATCATCAAATTTCTATTTCTCTAGGGAGGAACTTGACCTTGGACATGTCAACTACTCTTCAGGCAAAGACATCTTTTAGAAAAAGACATGACTGTTAGCCATCAGTCACACACTCTTAGCATATCAGAGATTAGACATCACTATGAACAATGTTGGACATCCTAGCATTGTTTGAGTCTTAACTGGGCCATGCACAGTTCCTTTAGTCTTTATGCCTAGATCATCCAAGACATCAACCAGAAGACTAGCTTAACCACACCATGTATTATCCACAGATTCCTTGCCTAAAATATACAAAGAACATTGAGCCTCTGATAACTTACATGACTCAGTCAGTAAGGAACTTATCAGTGAAGAAAGATTATTTAGGAAATGTTTAAAGTTTATAACTGGCTCTAACAGCTTCCGTCTACCTTGATATTTTATACTCTTGTCAATATATGTCTAGAAATAGACCTTGGTTATTGAATAAGGTTAGACTGATCTCTCATTCTTCAAAGTGATGGTCACAGCCACATGGACCTTTTCCCTACATTTAGCAAAGGAATGTGGAGAATCGTATTAGTGTGCTGGCTGTTTTTTTTTTTTTTAAATAACCATAGTGCAGCCTTATTTATTTGAATGACTCAGAATATATATTGGAAATAATATCAGTAGATTCCTATAATGTGAGAAAATAATGACATTCTGGCTTCATTTGACAAATATCACTCAAGGTTGGTTTGCTTTTAATTGATGAAAATATCTCTGCTAAGGTTGTTACGACTGGTACTATAAGAATGATCAAAAACCTATAGCTGGGGAGTTTACAGGCCCTAGTTGATGGGGAACTTACACTTTTCTTTTGCTGAGTGGGCAGGTAGTCAAACCTCTCCCAAAATATTGCTGTTTATACTCATAGACTTGAGACACTGTCAGTCCTAGTGAGAAGCTTCCTTTTACAGTGAACTGTGATTAAAGCAGACACTTCCAACTCGACAAAGTGATATGAATAAGTGAGTGTTTAGTTCTCAGTCTGAAACAGGACATTTGTATCAAACCACTCCAAGTTCCAGTGGATACTGTAGAAGAGGAGCAGGAAGGGTGAAGGAAGCAGAGGGTGGGAAAGAGTGAAGCACTGGGTTCTGGACATGACAAGACATTACTCTTGCAAACCCGAAGTCCTAACATCTGTGGTGGTTATCTGCACAAGACTGAGGCCTTCAGCATTCTATCCAGGATGTGGATGGATCACATGAGACACTACCATTCTTTTGGTGTCTGTTGTCAGCTAGTTATTCAATGGTTTCCTGGGGAAGGAGACGCATTTTCTGCATTAGTCACTTACCTATGAACCAGTAAACCCCCTACCCATACTTATAAAAGCAAACTTATTTAGATGTACTGGCTCTCACACACAAAAACATGAGAGTAGAAGAATATAAAGTTGGGAAGAAGGATGTTAGAAGGTGTGGAATGGTCATGGATATGAATATAATGACAGTGCATTGGCTCTATGTATAAAGTTGTGTAAATTTCAAAGTATGGAGAAATATGTACATAGGAAGTAGACAGAAAGTACAGAAGGTAGGCATTGTAATATGACAGCATAATTTGTACACAGTACTCTTTCCAACCCAAGAATAGTTTTGTGGCTTATCTTTCAATAGAAATGGCACACATAATTCTATTTTTTGAAGATAAATTCTCATATATCGAAGACTGACCCCGGACATTGAGAAGGACTGAACTCCTGCTCTTTGTGAATCCATGTCCTGAGTGCTGAGATTACAGACATGTGCCACCACACCCTATTTGAATGGTGTGGTGATTCCAACTCGGGCTCTATGTATGCTAGGCATGCACTCTACCTAGGGAGCAACAGCCACAGCCCATGCATTTGGAGTTGTACCTACTTAAAAGGAGACATGGAATTCTTATTAATGAAATTTAGTCATTTATTTTACATTGTGACTGAAAATTTCCCTCCCTCTCCTTCTATTTTTCTCTCCCCTACTCCCCACCCACTCCTCTGCTTCTGTTCAGAAAGAGTCAGGCCTTCCATGGGTATAAACAAAGCATGGCATACTATGTTCTAGTAGGACTAAACTCCTTCTCTTGTCTTAAGGCTGGGCAAGGCAACCTAGTATGAGGAATAGGTTCCCCAAAGCCAGCCAAAACTTTAGGGACAGGCTGTGCTCCAACTGCTAGGAGTCCTACAAGTCCTAGACCAAACAACACAAGTGTCATACATATGCAAAATACCTAGGGCAGGCGCCCCGGTTGCTGGTCCAGATTCTATGACCTCCTGTGAGCCAGGATAGTTGTCACTATGTTCTCCCTTCTTATGTCATTGACCTTTCTAGCTTGTATAATCCTTTCTACCCATTCTTAGCAGAATTCCCTGAGTCAGGGATGTGTGTTTCTGCATCTGTTTCCATCAGTTCCTGGATGAAGACTCTCTGATGACAATTGGGGTAGTCACCAATCTATGAGTATAGGAGAATATCATTAGGCATTCTGTTTGGTTCTATCCTAGGTCTCTGGGCCATCCAGCCTCTGGGTCCTAGCACTCCAAGCAGTGTCAGAGGTAGGCTCACACTTATGGTATGAGTGTGAGGCTGGACAAGTCATTGGTTGGCCACTCCTACAAACTCCATGCCACATTTATCCCATCCCTGCACACATCCCATAACCAGGACAGACTATAGGTCAAAGGTTATATGGCTGGGCCAGGGTCCCAGTCACTCCACTGGAAGTCCTACCTGATCACAGGTGATGGCCAATTCAGGCTAAGTGTCTACCATTGCTAGAAGTCTTAGTTGGAGTCATTCTTGTAGATTCCTGGGAGATTCCTTTGCACCAGGTTTCTATATGACCCCAAAATGTGCTCTATTTCCAGTCATCTCTTTTAGTAATCTCCCCTTCCATTCACCCTACATCCCAATCCTTCATGGTCCATCTCCATTTGCCCCCATTTCACCCATGAGATTGCTTCTATTTCCTCTTCCTCTGGATATCCTTGTTTTCTTCCCTGGGCCTTCCTTTTTGTCTAGCCACTCTTGTTGTGTGGATTATAATATAAGGTTCTCCCTTATATTATAGCTAATATCCACTTAGGAGTGAGTACGCACCACATTTGTCTTTCTGGGGTTGGGTTACCTCACTCAGGATGATATTTTTCTAGTTCCATCCATTTGCTTTAAAATTTCCTAATGCCATTGTTTCTAACAGCTTAGTAATACTCCATTGTGTAAATGTACAACATTTTCTTTACTCATTATTTAGTTGAAGGGTATATAGGTTGTTTCCAGGTTCTGGCTATTACAAATGAAGCTGCTATAAACATTGTTGAGCAAGTGTACTTATGGTACAATTGAACATCCTTTGTGTATATAGCCAAAAGTGATATAGCTGAGTCTTGAGGTAGATTTTTTAAGTTATTTGTCATTTTTTATGGCTACTTTCTAGAGTTCATTACATATTTTGAATATCAGTTCTCTGTTGGATATGGGGTTGGTGAAGAACTTTTCCCAGTCTGTAGATTGCAAGTTTTGTCCTGTTGACGGTGTCTTTGCCTTACAGAAGTTTTCAGTTTCATGAAGTTCCATTTATTAATTGTCAGTCTTAGTGCCTGTGCTACTGGTATTCTATTCAAGATGTTGTCTCCTGTGCCAGTGCATTCAAGGCTATTTCCCATTTTCTCTTCTATCAGGTATAGTGTATCTGGATTTATGCTGAGGTCTTTTATCTATTTGGACTTGAGTTTTGTTCAGAGTGATATACATGTATCTATTTGCATTCTTCTACATACCAACATCCAGATATGCCAGCACTATTTGATGAAAATGCTTTCTTTTTTCTATTGTATAATTTTGACTTCTTTTTCAAAAATCAGGTGTCCATAGATGTGGAGAGTGATTTCTGGATCTTCTATTCAATTCCATTGATACACCTGTGTATTTTTATGCCAATGACACATTTATTATTTATTTATTTATTTACTATAGCCCTGTAGTAGAGCTTGAATCCTCTGGAAGTTCTTTTATTATCAAGGATTGTTTTTGCTATACTGGGTTTTTATTTTTCCATATGAATTTGAGTGTTGTTCTTTCAAGGTATGGAAAGAGTTGTGTTTAAATTTTAATGGATATTGCATTGAATCTGTAGATTGTCTTTAGTATGATGGCCATTTTTACTATGTTAATTCTCCTGATCAATGAACATGGGAGAACTTTCCATATTCTGATATCTTTTCCAATTTCTTTTTTCAAACAAAGACTTGAAGTTCTTGTCATACAGGTCTTTCACTTCCTTGGATATTTTATTTTTTGTGGCTATTGTGAAGGATGTTGTTTCCCTCATTTTCAATTTTTATATAAGAAGGCTAATGATTTCCTTTTTTTATTTAATTCTGCATCCAGCCACATTACTGAAGGTGTTTAACTTCAGTAGCAGTTTCCTGGTAGAGTTTTTGGGGTCACTTATGACATGTAATTCTTAAAATAAGTTTCTCCTTCCTTTTACCGAGTCAGAGCCCAATGAATGTGCATCCAGACTTTATTAGACTTTTGTGTTTCTGTGAGCATGACTGGATAAAAAGTTAAACTAAAAAGAAGACAATAATGATAGGATTTCCAAGACACATCATGTTGAGCGTACAACTGTGTTAGACACTGTTCTCAAGTAATCCTCTCCCCCAAATAATTTCACAATGGAGATAATTGCTGTCTCCTCATAGATAAGGAAGGGGGCTTTCTGCACATTCTTTATTTTCTGTTCTCTTAACTTTCCTTGTGAATCTGTTCTGTACCATCCCAAAGAAGCATAATATTCATAACCCAAAGAAAACGTGAGTATTAACTTATTGATATTTGGGATCAGGGTATTTATACTCATTTAGCAGTAATGTCATTGGATTTTTCACTTTGGAGATGAAAAAGTCATGGACTCTGTAGAGGTGAGGCAGCTGAGTTAGCAGAATGATAGCAGGGTTTAGCACTTTGAGTTTAACATCCATCTGGCAGGGAATCCTTTGTGAGCCGCATTTTCCATATGCAAATTAATATGTAAACAATGCTGTTTTGGAACCCATGGCAGTATCACAAATTTAAGCAACAAACAGGCAAGCAAATCCCCCCAGCCCACTCTACAGAAAAAAAAAAATCCTAAAGCCAAATTGTAACTGCTTCTTTTTGTCTTTTGTGCTATATTTCCTTTTCCTTTTCAAATCCAAACTGTGAAGGCTACTTAGTCAAACCCTATTGTAGAATATATGGCATGTAGTCTGAACAGTGGACCCTTTCCAGAAGTGCATGACTGGGTAATTGAGACTTGGGAAGAGGCAGATAGGGACCAAGGGCCATCACATTAGGATGCGTGTTACTTCAAAAGCTTCTGCTTGTGTAAGTAACCATAACTAGCATGGGTGTTTTAACAACTTAGAAGGAGTCGTCTTTTACAAAAGAAATTCTTACATTTCAGCTCCTTTATCTGTTTGAACTGCGCCTGAATATATCTCAGTCTCAACTGCATCTAAAAACATTTCATACACGAAACAAGCTTATTCCAAGTTTCACTGTGTGCCTTGGATGTGCCTGCTACTTGGTAACAGTGTTTCACATTAAGCTGAAACAAGGTCAGATAAAATGGTATTTAATCACAAGAGTTGTTTGGTCAGACATGGAACACAGTTTGCTGTCATCCACTGTCCTTGACTAAGGAAACAGCTCACAGAGGCTCCTTGATAGAGAAAGAGCTCAGTAAGAACAGATGTGGAAAGTGTACCTACATTGTTGACAGAGAATTCAGCTTGTATTTGGAATTTGAAATACTGCCTTGGTGCCTTTGTGGCTTGGTAAAAGGGTCCATTGGAATTTTGAAAGAGGCCCCTTCTGTGAGTCACATTGTTGTTGAAACACGTCAACCTTGACTTTTAGAGAGTTTAGGGCTATAGCTTTTGCTTGGGATACCTTTCTTTATGATTAGGTTGCTGGATCATTCTCTTTCACACAGAGAGAACCATTTTCCTGAGGCAGTACTCACAGAGCAGCTTGTTTTTCTGCAACAATGATGGGTTTATATGGAACTGTGCCTCATCTATCATTGGATTTGTCTCATCACTATTAAGAAGATTTTAATTCATTTACTACCCTGTTCCCCCATACCTGGGAAATGTTAGGGAGAAGCAGTGCCCAAGGCTCAGAGGGTCTCCTCTGTGCAAATTGATCTGATTTATAGAGTTTTTACAATTGTGACCTTGACCTTCCTAATAGAATGCATATCTGAACAACAATGGATAGTTGTGATTTTAGTCTAGGACATCATTAAATAGATGATGATGATGCTGATGTTGAAGATAATGCCTTCTGGTTGGCTTTTCTGTTTGGAGTGTGTTGCAAACAGTCCCTTTGATATTTTCCTAGTAACATGAGATGTAGCTGCTATTAAGCTGGCTGTTTGCTTGAGTTAAGAAAGGCAAGTATTCAATGTATCTTTTAATCTGGTATCAAAAGTGAACAATGAATGGGCTTGATTCAAGGCAAAACTAACTTTAGATATTATTTTCTTTAATAAAATCATTTGTGTGATTACCCGTTGAGTCTCAACATTTAAATCTGAAAGCTAAGGATAATATGTCTCATAGAGTATATCAACATTTGTAGAAGGAGGGCCCGCTTGTTTGTACTTGCCACCTAGCTAGCTTAGCCCCGAAATAATCACACAGAAACTGTGTTCATTAAATCACTGCTTGGCCTACTAGCTCTAACATCTTATTGGCTAACTCTTACACTTTGATTTAGCCCATTTCTATTAATCTATGTATCGCCGTGTGGCAGTGACTTACCAGGAAAGATTCGGCATGTCTGATTCTGGTGGCTCCATGGTGTCTCTCTCCTACTCTGCCTTTCTTCCTCCCAGCATTCAGTTCTGTCTTTTCTGCCTACCTAAGTTCTGCCCTACCAATTAGGCCAAGGCAGTTTCTTCATTCATTAACCAATGAAAGCAACACACAAAGAGAAGGAACTCCTACACCAAACATTAACTTATTATGAAATTTTTGGCACATATTTGTTTTTAGGAAGAAATTAACAAGAGATTGCTCTGATTTACCTGATCTTATTAGCACATATAAAAATATTACAACAACATTGGGCTTCAATAATTTATGTATTTTCCATATCTTGTATGAAGACATTGTATGCTGACAGCTGTTTTTGTATTCTTGGTAGTCTAAGAAAAGGAACTGTACCTACCATCTTTTCTGCAGAATATTGTAGAACATGCCGGTGTTCACGGTCAAGGGATTCCTTCTCATTTTAAACCTAGTTGTCTATCTTTGGAACTCAGGCCTAATTCTGTGTATCCTGCTTCTGTGACAATGGAGATTAGTCATCTGTATTGTTGTTGCTTATTATGTTGCAATAACCTTTGGCATTTAGAAAATACTACAAATTATTCTTCAGTTTTCTTTTCTTCACAGCTAAAACCTTTGGCCGTAATTAGATTTTAGGCCTCAAGGATCATATTTAGTTTCCATGTGTGCATGAATCTTCTAGTTCTCCACTGTTCTTATTAGCAAGTGGTGCTTTGTCTCCAAAACTAGGAATAGAAGGTGAAGGTTGAGCACCAAAGTTTGAACTTTAGGGTATATCTTGGAACTGCAACAGGGAACATTGTACAATTAGCTACTCCTTCAGTTCTTTTACCTTTAAAAATGGCTTCTACTTCTAACACCTCCTTTTCCCACTCTTTACCAATGGTTTCATTTACATTATTCTTTCAACAGCAGTGTGAACCCATTATTTCTTACAGATTAAAGAGTTTCTCAAGGAACATAATAAATCTTGAAAAATTAACTTCTTCCTCCAAGCTATCATTTTTCTCTCAAACTGGTAGCTCCTCTTATGGAGGCATAATCCATAGCATTTGCTGTGGCTCTGTAGTCTGTCACACTGGTGTTTACCTCTTGTGTTAGTTACTTTTCTGGTATATGACTTTATACCTGAAAAAGGAAGGGTTTATTCTTGCTTACTAGGTAAAGCGTATCATTCCATCCTGGTGAAGAAGACATAGCAGCAGACAAGGAAGGCACAGTGACAGGGGCATGAATTATCTGGTCATGTTGCACTGGTAG
Source organism: Dicrostonyx torquatus (assembly GCA_028555095.1). Taxonomy (NCBI): domain Eukaryota; kingdom Metazoa; phylum Chordata; class Mammalia; order Rodentia; family Cricetidae; genus Dicrostonyx; species Dicrostonyx torquatus. Next base: position 620,759 of record JAQHUG010000320.1, read on the forward strand.
AGAAGGAACAAGAAGCAAAGCTGGGCTTTCAATTCACAATGACTGTCCAAGGATCCACTTCCCTGGAGGAAAGAGAAGTTCCACCTCCTAAAATATGCCCAAGGCCAAGGCTCCCAAACAATGCCACCTGCTGCGAAGTAGGTATCTAAATGTGAGCCTGTGGGGGTATTTTGCATCCAAACCACAGTACCCATGATTTATATGCTCAGAACAATTGCCTACTCTGCAAGCTTGATGTTTTAAAGAGGAAAAAATCCCAATTTTTTCGTCAGTACATGCTTTGGTCTTGAGCCAAATTGATAGCTTTCAGCTTTGGAATTCTGTGTTTACCTGGATTATCAGAATTTCGACTTCTGAAAATAACTGACCTTAATTCCATCTTACCTAATATTGGAGTATGATGGGTCATGATACAGAATTACATAGTTTCCAGAACTTTACACAAGTGTCAGCAGACAAGCAAGCAAGCATATCCAAAGAAGTAGTTCTATGTCAGAGCAGAATACTGCTTTTAGAATGTTCCAGAGCTTTCTTTTGAAATGTAAATAATATTCTTGGTGTGATTTAAGCAGTATACTAGGCTAGGAAACGCTTGGTTCATGACTAGACATGCACATGGTGTTTGCTAGCTTCTTACTGAATGTCATGTTATGATGCTGAGTGACTCAGTTGCTTAGTGATATGAGAATGATGGTTTGTCTCATTAATAATGCCATCTTAATGAGATTTTGTTTTATGTTGGTGATGACAGTTTAGCAAGCATCTGGTGTGGTAAAGCTTGTAGTTTGTACCAGCATTCTTCTTTCATGAAAGTTTTAGTTACCTGTGAGCCTTTTTGTGTTTATCACAGATGTGTTTTTGGTATATAGTAGGTTCTGGAAGAATCAGTGGATTATGTTGTGAATCCTGTCCCAAGCAGACTTTATTACAGCATACCATAGCATAAAAAGTGAAAATTTTATGTTATTTAAGACCAGACAATTCCATACAGAGCTGCTGATCACTGTCCCAGTTGGTTTTAACTGATAACTTGACACAGCCGAAAGACATTGGATACAAGAACCTGGGTTAATGAGGATTGTCCTATGGACATGTCTGTGTACGATGTGGAGGGTTCAGTCAACTGTGAGTAACACCTGGGCAGGTGGTCCTGGACTAGATGAGAAATCTGGCTGAATAAAAGCATGTGAATGGACAGGCAAGCAGCAATTCTCCATGATTGCTAGGCTGACTTCCTCCAATGATAGCTCCTAACCTGAAAGCATAAACTAAACAACCTTTTTCTCTGTAAGCTTCATTTTGATGAAAATGTTTCATATCAGTAACAGAAAGGAAATGTGAACAATCTTCAAGTGACAGGACAACTTCTTTCTCATAGGATATTAAGGATGCCAAGGGTCCTAAGGCAGTGAAAATGAGTTTAGGGGACAGAGGTCCACTTAAAGTGCAGATGTTTGAAGGCATAAGTCACAAAACAATTCCACACCAGTTTGGAATTATGACTAATAAAAGAGTTAGTTATTTAGAGGGAAAAACTTACAGATCACCGTCCTAGAAAACAGCCCTCTTCACGACCAGGAAAGGAGTCTAGTAGCTGGAAGCAGAGCTGGAAGCTAGAGAGCTAGCACATGGCTATTGCTGCTTTTTAAAGCAAAAGAAACCACGCCCAAGTAGGCTGGTATCTTAAAGGCTGTTGCCTGAAGGAGCCAAAGGAGTTCTCGCAGCAAATGTTGAGTCAAAACTTATATACAAAAAGTCTCAGAGGTTTGTGGGCATTTTGGAGTACTATTGTTTTTCATTGGTGCTTTTGTAAAGGTGGTCACTAGGGAAGAAGCTAAACAGTGGAAGCTTTGCTATAAAACTAAGGAGCAAATTAATTCCAATTAATTCAAATATTATTTAATGTCATAGTGGTGTTTAAATTATGCCTCTATTTGTCCCCTCCACCCACTTCTAAACTGTTAACTACTTAGAAGTTTAGTCTTTAGATTTCATGGACTTAGAACCTATTATTTTAAATAGTTAAAGACAATTTTATGAGTGAATACTGGAGAATGAAGATGAACTTTACCCTGTAGAGAACATGACATGTTTTAGAGTAGCATTTTGGAAAATCTGAACTTTAGAAAAATAAGGCTGAGTAAGAAGGAATGGTGAAAAGACCCAGGATTAGAATTAGGCTGTCAAAGACTATTTTTAGAATGCATGCCACCACATTTCGAATTGGGAAACTTACGAAAAATTACCTAGGCACTATTCAATAGTGCTGATTGCAGTCCAGGAAGTGCATGAATCTCTGGATATTATGGTTGTGTAGGTGTGTGTAGGTTAGTTTCCTGTGACCTGGAATTTAACAATGACATTTCAATGCGTAAGTGAGGTATAGACAGGGTATGACTCACTTCCTTATGGAAATAGAGAACAGAGGTTATACATAGGGAAGGTTTCAGAGACAGCTGAGCAAACTAGGAACACAATTCTTCATATGGAGCACATCAAAGTCAGTACCTGATTTTGGGATCTGTCACCTGGGAGGAGGGTGATGTTGACAGGCTGTAAAGTGGGAGGACTTTGTGACAGCTGGCAGAGATCATGAGCTGCAGTTTTGTAAGCAAGTGAGTAAGCAAATAGGATGACTTGAAGTGTCTCTGGTGGCAGTAGGATTCAGTCAAGCCTGGAAAAAACAGGAGATAGAGTTTAAGTCATTCTTAATACCAGTGAATAGAACACCAGTGACTGTGACAGAAATATGAAAAGTACTAATTAAAAAAATTATAATCAATATGATAGGCCACTAAGATTATGTATGCATGCATGTATGTATGTATTTATATATGTACATTTGTATCTACCTATCCATGTATCTATGTATGTATGTATGTATATATGTATATGTATGTATATACACCTTCATGTACAAACACCTATATGTATACATACTTATATAATATCACTTGTATAGACCTTAGATGAAATAAAAAGTTAAGATCGCACAAAGTTAGTTTGGCTAGTGTGTGAATATGATATTTCCAATAACTCCAGGGGGCCTGATTCACTACTCTATGAACTTTTGTGCCCTGAAGCAAAAACAGTGGTGGGAGGAAGATTGAATGCAGAAGACTTTGACTCTCATCCAAAAAAGAAAGAAAAAATAGAGAAAAGAAAACTCTAGGTTGGAGAAAAGTAATTCTTAAACTATCATTTAATTATGAGAAGTGAATTAGTGTCAAAATTAGGAGAACTCTACCAGATTGGATAGTTAAGAGGTGCTTAGCAGTCATCCAATTTAGAATTTAGTGAAGTGATAATGGAGGAAAATAGAAGGCAATGTATCCCAAGTTTATTTCACTTGATGAGTGGATATGGAAAGAAGGGAGGGAAAAAAAAAGAAATATGTGATCTATGAATATCCACTGTGACAATGTCCACACAGTTAAAATACAAGATGATGCTTGGTAGAATCTGGTTGTTACATGCTGGATGTTTTATATTACATAAATAAGATTACACAGTGTGATAAGAGGCTGTAGAAGGGACTAAGTCAATAGTGTGCTTACCAGGGAAGTATGATGACCTGAGTTTGAATCATTACTACCAATGTTTAAAACAAAACTAATAGATGAGGTATATGCCTGTGATTTGAGTGCTGGGGAGGACACAGATAGCTCCCTGGGATTCTCTGTCCAGTAAGCTTATCTACCTCCTGAAATTATGGGTTTACTGAGAGACCCTAACTCAAAACAAATGATTACATAAATAGGTGATAGATTTCCTTATGTATCTTCACCTTCTATGTACATAATACTGCCATACATCAGTGTATGTGTGGTTGCCCCATGCACGAACTACACATACAGTCTTTGAGGGTGGGTGACACAGTTCTGTTTTAGACATTTATATAGCATGAGAGATAGTTGGATCCTTGACATGAGCATGGGATAGTGATACTGAAATAGGCTTTTCTTCAAGCTAGTGTCTGTAAGGATGAGAGAATTCATAGGAAATTGGATGCACTGTGGAAACTGGATGAACAGAGATGACTTTGTCAAGTGTATGCTTTTTATAGGACAGAACAAGACGGATGCCAAGGGCAAACCCTGTTTTTTGTTTGTTTGTTTGTTTGTTTTGTTTTTCCTAGAAAATATTTCTTGGGTTTCTCTGTGAAGACTGAGTATTAATGTGATAGAAAAAGTTGTCAAGTAGAAAATTATCTACCAAGGCTTAGACCAGTGACTCTCAACCTTACCAATGCTGTGACCCTTTAATACAGTTTCTCATGTTGTGGTGACCTCCAACAGTGAGATTATCTTCATTGATTCTCTGTAACTTTAATTTTGCTGTTATTATAAATTATAATCTAAATATGTGTTTTCAGAAGGTCTTAGGTGACTTCTGTGAAAGGATTATTCAACCCCTCAAAGGGGTTGTGGCCCTAGGTTGAGAAGCATTGCCTTAGCTGGAAGCTGGATTGTGGGTGTGCTTTGTTCAGGAAGTCAGAGGGGATGATTGTTAGTGCCCAACATTTACTCTATGGGGAGGTCTGTACTTGTCGCAAAATGAAGACAATCCCAGTTTTACCTTCTTCCAGATTTCTTCCAACTTTTATCAAATTAATATTGCTTTTTCAATTTTTACTGACTTCATTGGTATAATTTAGTTTATTTTTATGAACATTTATAAAATTCATCATTTTCAAAGTATGCAACACATGATCTTTTAGAGTATTTGAAGAACAATGGTGCCATCGTGCAACCATCTAGTTCTAAAACATTTTCTTTAACCCACAGTCAAGTATAGTCTGAAATAGTCTCTCTCTCTCTTGCTTACATCTCCTTCAGTCCCAGCATACACAGTCACTCCACAGACTATCTATTCTGCAATGGAAATTATCCAGTCTCTCATTTTTAAAATCTACATTTATGCTTATGACATTATAGCCAAAATTCCTAGATAGTATTCAACAGAACTTTAATTCCTTTTGTGTCATAAGAATACACCATGGTCTTCACAGCTGCTTTGATGTTATATTACCATTGGTTAATAAAGAAACTGTTTTGGCCAATGACTTAGTAGAGAAAAGACAGGCAGGAAATCAAAAAAAAAGACATATATAGAGAGAGTATGTGGAGTCAGGAAGATGCCATGTAGCTGCCAATGGATAAAGACACCAGAACAAAACCTTACCCAGTAAGCCACAGATTCTTGGCGATACACAGATTAATAGAAATTGGTTAATTTAAGATGTAACAGTTAGCTAATAAGAAGCTCGAACTAATAGGCCAAGAAGTGTTGTAATTAATATAGTTTCTGTGTGATTATTTGGAGCTGAGCAGCTGAAAAACAAATGCAGTTTCTGGTGTCAACACGTAGCCCATGTTTTCCATTGACTACTTGATAAATATCTGGGTTTTTCTCCCTCTTATATGTCAGCAATGATACTGCTATGAGAGCAGCATGTCAACTTTTATGACTGTTGTAGAGTTATTTAGTGACATGGCAACTGTTTAATTTCTTGGACATCTGCCACACTGTTTTCTAAAGCGCCTGCACAACTTGACTTGCCTGGAGCAGCATGAAGGTTACAGCATCTTCATATCTTTCCTGATTTGCTATCATTTGTATAGGTAATTATAGCATTCTTAGTAGGTGTGAAATAATAATGGGTTGGTATTTGGGGGGCTCTTTGTTATACTTTATAAGTACTCTGCCCCTGAGTGATATCTCAAACCTTTTTGTGACTTGAGACAGTTGTGCTAAGTGGCTAAGGCTGGCTTGGGATTGAGATCCATCTTCCAAACTCCCCCTGACTGACTGGAGCTGTAGGGAGGCATCATCACACCTGCTTGATTTGATCTGCACTTTCCTGCTGACTACTGACGCTGGATGTCCTAAATATGCTTGATAGTCAGTGTGTATCTTTAGAATGATCTTGATTTAAATCTCTTACCCATATTAACTCGGATATTTGTGGTTTTGTTGTTGTTTGAGAATTTCATACATGCATTGCAGTGAATTTTGATCAAATCCATTATGACTCCTCCCTGCCAGCTGTTTCCCAATCCCCGCCACTTCTCTCTCCCATGTACATGAACTTTTAAAACCACCCAGTACATGTAATGTTTACAGTATACATTCTGGATATAAATCCTGTGTATTGTATAAGAAGAATAGTAGACATGTCATTTTTATGTGTGTCAGCAATGTCACTTACAGGTATTTTCTTCCATTCTGCCATTTTTCTTTTGGAATAATTTGAACAAAACACTCAGACTTTTTTGCTTTATTCCCATTTATCATTTTTAATGAATTATTGCCTCACCCAAAAAACATAGATGTTTATGTGTATGTTTTCTTTTAAGAATTTTGGAGTCTAAATGTTCATACGTTTGCTTTTGAAACATTTTGTCTAACTATTATATGTGGTGTGGGGTAGGTTTGCAATCACATTCTTTGTTTGTTATATTTTTTAAAAGACTCACTACATAGGCCAGGCTAACCTTAAACTTTTTTTCTTCCACTGCCGAGTGCAGAGATTATGGGCATGAGCTATGATACTTTGCTACTGATTCAGCGTGGCCACCCCATCTCTTTGTTTCAGTATCATTGGTCTTTCAAGGTCAGTTAACCATAAATTTGTAGATTCTCATTTATATTCTGTTATTCTTCATTTTGTTTGGTCTGCATGTATTTTTGTGCACTCCCTGTGTGCAGTGCCCATGAATGCCAGTAGGATGCCCGAGACTAAAGGAGTCATGGATTATTATAAGCTGTTGTATAAGTGCTTATAATAAATGTCTGGTATTCTGAAAAAAAGCTAGTTCTTTAAATACTGAGCCATCTCCTCAGCTCTGTACTCCGTATTCTTTATATCGACATTGTTATGTGAGTGCCACAGTGTTTTGATAACAGTTTGTTTACAATAAAAATTTTAAAAATTATCTTTTACTATTGTCATATTGATAAATGTTGTTATTCAAAACTGTATTTCAGAAAAAAAATAAGCATCATTGTTGGCTTGGGTTATGCTCTTCATCCTGGCTGAAAAATTACTTAACAGCATTTTATAGCCTGTAATGTCTGTGAGTCGAGACAGAGGGAAAAGTGTCTTGCTGGAAATAATCACTCTGAATAGAAATTGAAGAGTATTCAAATAGAAACGGTGATGAATGAAAGAACAAATGAATAAAGAAAACACAGTCTAGCCTTGCAGCACCACTATTTGAACAGGATGTGTGGATTTTACTGTGATTTAGTGTGAATCCTAAACACTTATGGAAATGCAGGTAGTGTGAACACAAATGCTTTCCATACACAGTCTGTTTTCTTTCCAGCAGCAGTCAGGAAGTTGTGTGCTATAAATATGTGAAACACTCTCTGAAGCTGTGTGATATCACTTTCCTTCATATTGATTTGAAAAACACATAAAGGTAAGTTAGAGGCAACTGTTTAAAGTGTTGAATCTTCTTTGATGTTGAAATAGTATGTGTGCGCAAATGTGTGTCTTTCCATGTGTGTGTGTGTGTGTGTGTGTGTGTGTGTGTGTGTGTGTGAGTTGGCATGTCAGAAAAAAGAAAGAATAAAAGATTACAGAGAAAAGTTATTTCCTAAAATACTGTTCCAATAGAACACATAAATGTTCACAATGGGGCTGTTTGGCTCACTCAGTGGGTAAAGATGCTAGCTGCCAAATGGGATGACCTGAGTTTTATCTGCAGAGCACACAAGGTGGAACAGAAGAACTGATTTCTACAACATGTTTCTGACCTTCAATCGCACACACCATGTACTCATACAGACTATGTATATAAATGGCATGCACCTTAAATTCTAGCACTGGGGGCAGTGGCAGGTGGTTCTCTGTGATCTGTATGTTTGAGGACAGCCTGATATAAGACTGCATAGAGAGATACCGCCTGAAACTAATAAACAAACACACCAAAAGAGCGAATAAATAAATGTTTCAAAATGCCAGTAATAAGCTGTCAACACAAAAATGTATCTACTTATATGGTGAGGCTATGTCCATTCAGAGAGTAGTGCATTGAACTCTGAGGTTTCAATGTAAAATAAATAAGTTCTTTGGCAATACTGCTGATGTCGTTCTGTTTTGGTTTTGGTATTTTGTGGAAACAAAGCACCTGATGATCAGGATGGGTACATTCTTTCCACCTCTCAACATCAGTTCCTCTGAATGTGTCTACCAATCCACAAATGTATATAAAACACATTCATTGTACAACTAATGGTAGGATTCAACATTGGCTGTCTGGGATAGATAGGAATCTGTCAAATTCTGGGAAATAATATGTTTTTGTCTCCTTAGTGTAAAACAGAGCAGAACAAAACGAAAAAACCATTCTGATAAGTGAATTATATCCTTTTAGCCTTTGTGGCAAAAACCCCTTCTGGTTCTGTTTTAGAGTTGTCTTGTGTGGAACAGTGTAATGACACTACTGAGAATATATTCCATTACTACCTTAATACCAGCATCCATTAGGTCGAGGCTGTGTTTTAGCAATGGGATCACATGGGGCTCATATTCTCTCAAGAGAAGTAGGCATTATGACTTGATCCTAATTTATGCAAACAGGATAATTCCATCTCTAATTCAGATATTAAACATTCATAAAAAATATATAGTGCTTTGAATCATCTGTTGTTCCGTTAGTCAACTGTCATCACACGGTGGGAAGCACAACACTGTACTGATGCTGCATGCATTGGCTTTTCTAATTCTGAGGAACTATGATTTACTAAAATGTCCCTGGTCACTCAAAATCTTCACACTACACATTGTCTCATACGTCTGCATTTGTCTTTCATTGCCTGTATCAGTTGTGCCTGCCTGTTGCTGTTCTCTGTCCACCTAACTAAGGCTACCTCCAAGCGGGTTTCCTGGAGCCTATTCTCACCTGAGTGCATCAAAAGGAGCAGAGCAAGAAGAAGGTGCTGTTCTGTGGATGTTTGTCCATGTTCCCCCACTACAAATGCTGCTGCTCTTCTTTTGATAGGAAGTGAATTAGAAAAGTGCACTGCACATTTAATGATTTCAGCTTTCTTTTCAATTGAGCAATATCCCACTGTGTATACATATCAGGTATTCACTATCCATTCATCTGCTGATGAACATCAAGATTATTTCTCTATCCAAGCTATAGTGTATAGAGCAGAAATGCCCATGGATGAGTAACTTTCCCTGTAGTAGAATACAAAATCCCATTGGCTATATGTTTAGGAGTCAAATGTCTGGGTTATATAGCAGTGTTGTCTTTAGCCTTTGGAGAAACACCCAGACTGATTTCCACAAAACTGGCATGATATCAAGCCAGCCAAAATTACAGCATAGTGGGATAGATGTTCTCCAAGACCCCGTCCCTTAACTGTGGACCTTTTGGCACCTGATAGTTGTTAGGTCAGTGAGAATCATTCTTTGTGGCTTTTATCTCTAATAGGCTTTCCATGCTCCAATGGATGGCCCCACACTCATATGTATATAGTCAGAACTAACTGCATTTGAGGTATTTTCAAAAAATTACCATAAAGGATATGAAACTAGTGGGCATTAAGGAGATGTAGGCAAAATGGGAGTAGGTATGACCATATTTCATTTTATACCTTTATGAAATTCTCAGGAATAAAAAATAACATTTTAAATGATTGCTGAAAGGACACTGTAACTATTTTGTTATGTTTATCACATGCTTTTGAAGATTCACCTAATGTTTAGAAAACAAGTTGTCAATTTGAAAATCATGTTCTTACCATGTACCTTAAAAATATGGAACACACTGTTCCTTCAGTGGCAGACAGTTTCCAAAAATCAAGTTAATCATCACAAATAATCTCTAACACATTTAATGGAGGAGACAGAGTATTTCCAGCAGGGAGTGGTGGAGGTGACTGAATCTTGTTTTAAATGGAGGCCTCACACTTTTTTAGCTCTTTTAGAGCTCTTAGTCTCTGGAGCATTCCTGATGTATTGACTTTTATGACTCAAAAGTGAACTTAATTCACTTCACTATACCAGCCTGTTTTATAACACCTTTCTCCAATGTGTTAAAGGTGCTGAAATGGTGAGTTCACAATTTTTTCCCTCCAGACATGCTGGTGTGTTACCTGGGACTAAGACTATGAAGTTTTCCCAATTGCATTCTAGTTTTTTAAATTATTTTAAATTGAGCTATATATTTTTCTCCATTCAACTTCCTTCCTCCCCCGCTCCCTTCTGCCATGTCCTGTGATACCCATGCTCCCAATTTACTCAGGAAATCTACCTTTCTCTACTTCCTCTGTAGATTAGATTCATGTATGACTCTCATAGGGTCCTCTTTTGTTTCAGTTGTATGGAATTGTAAATTTTAGGCTGGTTTTTCTTCCTGGGTCTGGGTTACCTTAATCAATATGATGTTTTCCAGATCCACTCATTTGCCTGCAAATTTCAAGATGTCATTATTTTTTCCTGCTCTGTAGTACTCTATTGTATAAATGTACCACATCTTCTTCATCCATTCTTCGAACAAGGGACATTCAGGTTGTTTCCAGGTTCTGGATACGATAAATAATGATGCTATGCACATAGTTGAGCCCATGTCCTTGTGGTATGATTGAGCATCCTTTTGGGTATACACCCAAAAGAGGTATTGCTGGCTCTTGAGATAGGTTGTTTCCTAATTTTCTGAGAAATTGCCGTACTGATTTCCAAAGGGGTTGTACCATTTTGCACTAACACTGGTAATGGAGGAGCGTTCCCTTTTCCCGACATCCTCTCCAGCATATGTTGCCATCAGTGTTCTTGATGTTCTTACAGCTATAAGATAGAATCTCAGAATTGTTTTAATTTGCACTTTGCTTATGGCTAAGGATGTTGAGCATTTCCTTAAGTGTCTTTCAGCTATTTTAGATTCATCTGTTGAGAGTTTTCTGCTTATGTCTGTACCCCATTTTTTTATTGGATTATTTGTTTCTTTGGTGAGCAATTTCTTGAGTTCTTTGTATATTTTGGAGATCATCCCTCTGACTGATGTGGGGTTGGTGAAGCTCTCCCATGCTCTTGGGTAAGTAGAATTAATATAGTAAAAATGGCAATCTTACCAAAACAATCTACAGATTCAGTGCAATGTCTATCAAAATTACAGCAAAATTCTTCACAGACCTCAAAAGAATAATACTCAACTTCATATGGAAAAAAACAAGAAAAACAAGGATAGCCAAAATCATCTTGTACAATAAAGGAACTTCCGGAGGCATCACAGTCCTTGACTTCAAACTCTACTACAGAGCTACTGTACTGAAAACTGCCTGATATTGGTGTAAAAACAGACAGGAAGACAAATGGAACCAAATTGAAAACCCAAATATCAATCCATACACCTACGAACACCTGAGTTTTGACAAAGAAGCAAAAAATATAAAACAGGGAAAAGAAAGCATATTCAACAAATGGTGCTGGCATAACTGAATATCAACATCTAGAAGACTGAAAATAGATTCATATCTATCACCATGCACAAAACTCAAGTCCAAATGGATCAAAGACCTCAACATAAAACCAGCCACTCTGAACCTCATAGAAGAGAAAGTGGGACGTATACTTGAAAACACTGGCACAGAAGAACATTTCCTAAATATAACCCCTGTAGCACAGACACTGAGAGAAACAATACCTGAAACCTCCTGAAGCTGAGAAGCTTCTGTGAAGCAAAGCACACAGTCAACAAGACAAAACGGCAACCTACAGAATGGCCTCCTAGTTTTTTGTTGTTGCTCCTTTTTGTTTTGAAAAAGTGAGCATAGAAACAATGTTAATTAGACTTGGCAGCACATTCATTCAATCCTAGCCCTCAGGAGGCAGAAGCTGTGGGATCACTGACCTTGAGATCAGCCTGTTGCAAGCAATCCAGGGCTGCCAAGTGAAAGTCTGCCTCAAAAATGAAAAGGTAATGGATCTCATGATGACTTTTTTGATATGTGTCTATATGCTTACTTACTCAATTTCCTCCGTCTCTGTCTTCCGTACATCTCTTATCCCCTCTTGTTGCTGTCCCTCCTCCCAGATTTCCTTCCTACTTCTATGGTCACATGCATTTCATTACACTCCCTTCCTTTCCTCCTTTCATGACACATTTCCTAGTATCAACAGCAGCAACAGCAGTACCCGCGCACACACACACACTCACACACACAGGTCCCGTATATCCGTATATGAAAGAAATTATACAGTAATTAGCTTTCTTAGTCTGACTTACTCCACTTAACAAAACATTTTTCAGTTTTATCCATTTTACTGCCAATTTCCTTTTTTTATTAATGACTGCACAAAATTTCATTATATGTAAGTAGTACATTTTCTTTGTGCATTCATTTATTGATGGGCATCTCATTGGTTCTGTTTTAAAATGAGCACATACCTTTGTGGTATGTTGATTCAGAGTTCTAAAAGCATACACCAAGTTTAGTTGGGTCTATGGTTTATGTATTTTCAATTTTGCATGTTTTGAAAACTTCTGTTAATTATGTTTGACAGTTTCATGCTTGTAAGAAGTGTATTCTGATTCCTGGAACCTATCTACTTTCTAATATCCCCTTTATTCTACCCTATTCTTTCCACAAATATCTTTCCTATATGTCTTCTAAATTTAATTTTATTTTTTTGAGATCCACTGAGGTTAGCCAGGTTTATCTAAGCAACTGAGTTTTGGAACAGTCCACTGTAGCCTTGCGGGCTCCACCGTAGGCATACAACTAATGACACTATTTACTCCTCTCCAAGAATTCATCAGTAACCAATGGTCCAACAGAGTGGGGTAAGACCATCTGCCCAACCTCCAGTGCCAATCTCCTTCCGGTTTCACAACTGACTGTTGACTGATGCAGCCTTGTGTATGAGACAACCCTATCTGCCTCCAGTTTGAGTTTCACAGTGGTTTTATCAGGTTCCATTGCCACTATCATTTGATGTTTACTTTATGGTAGTCAATCAGAAGAAGATGGGATGGAAACTCAGAGCAGCATTAATTTACATTTACCCAATAGCTAAGGATGTATTTCTTCTATTGAAAACGGTCTATTCATTTCATTGTTCAATTTATTGATTGAATGATTTCTTTTTGATATTTAATTCTTCAAGTTCTTTATGTATTCTTGACATTAAACTCTCATCTGGTATATAATTAGAATATTCTTTCTCTCATTCTATTCACTAATAACTTATTCTATCCACTGTTTTCTCTGCTGTGAAGAAACTTAATTTTATGTAATCCCAACAATAAGTTCTTGAAAATCTGTCCTGCATTCTTGTTATCCCTTTCAGAAAGTTTTTGCTTATGCCTCTGTAGTAAGTATTTTCCCTATTACTCACAGCAGATCATACCTGAAGATCTTTGCTCCACTTTTAATGGGGTTTTGTGCAAGGTGAGATAACCCACTTTCCTCAGAAACATTAGCTGAAGAAGGAGGTTTTGTTGTTGTTGATTTCCTGCCAATGTGTGTTTTTGTCATCTCTGATGAAAATGAAGTGGCTGTAGATGCATGGGTCTATTTCTGGATCCTTTACTTTATTCTGTTGGTCTACATGTCTGGTTTTTTTCTAGTTCCACGCTGTGTTTGTTGCTAAGGCTCTCTAGTAGAACTTGAGATCAGAAGATGTGGTACCTACAGCACTGTTATTTCTGTTTGAGGGTTACTTCAGTTATATATGATCTTTAGTGTTTCATATGAATTCCAGAAATTTCTGTAGTGTTCTAGCAATGTGCAAATATTTTTGACAGCTAACTGCCTGTGGTCCCACTCATGTCTAGATATTTATTTAAATTAGGCTATTTGAGGTATGCTAGAAAGCTCAGAGTGGAAAAGGTGCTTGCTGCCAGCCTGTGTTGGACCTCCAAGATCCACATAGTGGAGGGAGAGAACCAACTTCTGCAAGTTGTCTTCTGACCTCTACAAGTATGCTTTGTCAAGCAATAAATAAAAATACAAATGTCATTAACAAAATAAATTTACTCAAGTTACTAAATAATGAATTAGACTATTTCAATAAAACCCTCTTTCATCTGCTTTTCTGTTGTTATTTTCTATCCTTCACTTATCCAGCAACCTTATAACATTTAGACCTGGTAATCATTGCAAAACACAGAGGAAGCCCCAGTACTATGTGTCTGTGGGGTGGGGTGGGAAAGTGAAGAATTACTTGATTAGCCTGGCACTGTGATTGCAGTTAGAGTTTGGAGAAGTAATTTGAAGACCTTGTCTGTAGACAGGAAAAGGGGAATTAGTTGACACAGGCACTGAGACAGAAGTGACCTGATAACAAACCCATGGTAAGTTGGACACTCATGGAAGAATTTGAGGCATATTACAGAGAAAAGGCAAGGTATGGTACATGTTTTAAATGTCAGTAGTCATGAGGCAGGAGGATCTATAGTTTAAAAGCAGACTGGACTACACAGTAAAATCCCATTATAAAAATGATAGCAGTTTGACATTTGTGAGTTGATGGATAGAAGCTATAAGTGAAAGGAAGAATCAAGATATAGTCTCAGGATTCCTGCGCAGATCTCCAACAAGGCAACATGTTGCAGGCCAGCTGAGAGAAGAAATCTAATGGTTGGAGAAGGGCCCGAACGGCAGGCCCTTGGAGAGGGCTTCTGATCTAGCCACCCCCACCGGAGGAGAACTCGGCCCTTTTGACTGAGGTAAGCCCTTGGAGAGGGCATCTGATCTA
>JAQHUG010000320.1:651097-661483 GCA_028555095.1 Dicrostonyx torquatus
CCCTAAGTTATTAAAACATTAAATGCCATATTCTGTCATCTTTGAAAGATATGAAGAATGCCTATCTAACTGAAATATATCTATGCATATCTAGAAAAATCTAACTAACATGACTACAAACTTAACTATTATAGATGATTATCTATTAACAATCTATATTTCCTAATTATACATTACATTTTTAAAATGAACTATACAAACACAATACCTTAATCAAGATCGGAAACATATATACATATATATAGCAAAATTAACCTTAAACAACATCAACAAAGCAAAATCCATATCAATGCAAATTATTCATGTCCATATCATCTCCCCTTTTAAATGTAAAAAAAAACATTTATAAACAATATTTGGGAATATGGACGATGTTATCTCTCTCCAAACTGCTTCCTGCTGAATGAGGGCGATGTTAATTAGGTCTTTCATGGTATAACCTATGTGGCAGATACATTTCAGTCAGCAGTTGAGAGAAGTAATTTTCTGAAGTTGTTCACGGCAACATTTCAGGAGGGCATGGTCTATCATACCAGATTGCTTTAGAAGAAATCCACGCGATCTTATCCTCTGTGAAAATAAAAAACCTTCCCAAAGCATCATATCCTTAGACCCATATTTGGAAGTCATAATACCTTCAAAACATATATGGTGGTTTAGCTTGGCAGTCCATATAATGAGATATCTCTCTCTAGTTAGCTCCTTCACAGTCAAGAAATTTAAAGAAAACGCAATAAAATACATAATCCAGACATTCCATGAATTTTCCATTTTTACATAACTATCTGTAGTCTGTCTCTTTAAAGACTTTACCTTTTTTTTTGTTTGTTTGTTTTGTCAAGACAGGGTCTCTCTCTGGCTTTGGAGCCTGCGCTGGAACTAGCTCTTGTAGACCAGGCTGGTCTCGAACTCACAAGGATCCGCCTGCCTCTGCCTCCAGAGTTCTGGGATTAAAGGTGTGTGCTACCACACCTTCAAGTCAACAGAGGTCAGTCTGCTGTTGCCTTCCAGGCGTTGGGATTAAAGGCGGGTGCCACCAGTGCCTAGTTACCTTTTTTTTTTAAGGCATTGTTTATTTTATTACTTTCTTTCTATATTTTTCTTTTTTCTCTCCTAAGCCTACATACATCCATACAACAGTGTGACCTATTTATAGGTCTTGTAAGTCTGAATCTGTCTAATGTGAATCTGTAATTCTTCAGTATCAAGGAGTACTTTTGCTTTGTGCTTTCAAAATGCTAAGCTCTTAAGACTCTAAGCTGCAACAGTCACAGATTGAATACAAGTACTTCCTGCTTGCTCTGCCCAATCCAACATGGCGGAGCCGCTGGTGCCTCCCAGCCATGCATGTTGCACTGCCAGCATGGTGGGGCTGTTTGTGCCTCTGAGTCACAGTGTGCAATGCCCTCCTTCCAGGCAGGAGCCAAGCTCAGCACTCCAACCCGGAGAATGAGCTTTTTATCTGAGTTACAGCTGAATCTGCTAAGCAGAGCAATGCGCAGCCTGGAAACACCTCCGTTTATGGCTGCAGAAATCCACTGCCTGATTAAGCCTGATCCTGCTGTCTACCCAAGCAGGAAGAGCTGAGTCCAGGTCTCAGCTGCTTACTTCCCACCTGGAGCAAGCACAGAAGCATCCAGACCCACAAAAGCCATTGAAACGCTTTATAGCCGGAGTTTGAGCTGGCTGCACAGACAGAAAGCCCGGTTTTAAAACTGCCACCACAGTGTTGCTTTGCTGAGTCAGGAAGTCTCTCTTAAAGGAGGTATGGCAAGCCGCCAGCCATGCTAAACTTTATCTAGAATTCCTTTTAAAGCCTCCTCAGGTTTTTTAAGTGGATTTAACTGGCCACGTGGGCGCCAAACTGTTGTAATTAGAGGAGAGGTGTGGGTTGTGTTCCCAGCACCTGGCTCCCAAGCCCCCAGCTGCTGGCCCGCTCAGCCGCTGGTTGCTTGCTTATGCCCGAAATAACCACATGAGACCTGTATTAATTTAAATACTGCCTTGTCCATTATCTCTAGCCTCTTCCCGGCTAGCCCTCACCTCATAAACTAACCCATTATAAAAGACTAGTAAAGAGGTGTGTCAGAGTTGGGACTGCAGGATGATTTAGTAGTGAAGAATATTTGCTCTTGTAGAGGCCCTGAGTTCAGTTCCTTGCAGTCAGCTCAGGATCCTCATAGCTCCAGATCTAGGAGATACCATTATGACACATATTTACAGAAGTACACATCTGCACACAAATAAAATAAAATCTAACAAAATGTGGCTAAAAAAATGATGTGATAAATTTATGCCAACTTGATATAAGCTAGAGTTATTTGGGAAGAAGTAACCTTAAGTGAGTATATTCTCCAACCAGATTGGCCTAAAGGTGAGCCTTTGTTGTATTTTCTTAATTGCTGATTAATAATAGTCGGCCTGGGCCCATCCCAAAGTGGCCTTTGCTACCCATAGGCAGGGGTCTTGGGTGCTATAAGAAGCAGGCTGAGTGAGTCTTGGGAAGGAAGTCAGTAAGTAGCACCGTCCGTTGCCTCTGCATCAACTCCTGCCTCCAGGATTCTGCCCTGTTTGAGTTCATGTTCTAAATTCATTCAGTGATAGATTGTTATGTGGAACTGTAAGAAGAAATAAACCCTCTCCTTCCCAAGCTGCTTCTAGTGATGGTGTTTACTATTAATAGTAGAAGCCCTAACTAAGACAAATGACAAAGAAGATCACTCATTAATATATGCAATTAATATGTGCTATAAATAAAAAGGAATTTGCAATTAAGGAAGGTTGCATAACATTATTTGGGGAAATTAATCTTTATTAATTCTAAATTGTTATGGAAAGTATGTGCTTTGTTTTAAACTACTAATTACTTTGGAGTTTAAAAATAACAATAATATTTTCCCTCCCACATAATCACAAAATCCTCTTAGGTCACATGTGCAGCAAGAAGTTGTGTCCCGAGGTGTTGCAGCTCAGCAGTGCTAGCACTTTGCATGTGGTTATGGCGGTTTCGCTTTATTCCACTGCTCAAAGCTGAATACATTTGCAGGTTTAAGGGCAGAATGTAAGTTTAACTCTATATTTCAGAAGGTGACTATGTACTTTTATTCTTATGTTTTTATCTTAAACTATTTTTCTATATTACATGTAATATACATATATATTATATACACATGTACAATGTATATATATGTGGTTATGTGCATGTGAGTGCAGTACACTCTTACCATTGAGCTATGTCTCCACACTTATCAATATCATATTTTAAGTGATGAATCTTCAGACATGCAGTTGTTTGGATGGCTCATCTTAATTGTCAACTGCATTTGGAGTCACCTAGATGGTAGACCTCTGGACATGTCAGTTAGGCTATTTTGGAAATTTTTACTGATGAAGGAAGAGAAAATCTGTATGTGGGAAGAACCAGAAGATCCAAACTGAATAAGAAGAGAAAAAGGAGGAAGAGTCCAGCATCCTTCTCTCTGCTTTCAGACTGCAGATGCAGGGTGATCATCCATCTCAAGTTTCTGGCTGTGAACCATGAGCCGTTATTGAGCTTTCCTTAATTTACTTTTGTAATGTATTTTGTGACCGTAATGATGATAGTAACTAGTGGAAATGTTAAATGAAGGACAGTTAGACTACACAATCATCTCTGCTAACACGGAACCAACTTCAGTGAGGATTCATCAACCAGATGTGCAAAGCTGCCACGTGGAAATACTTGTGTAGAATGGTTAGCACAATGTCCAACATTCGACTTATAGCTGATACCTGCCAACATTGAAGCTATACCAGAGTTGAGCAGCAACTTGTCATAGGTTCCATGATGGGAAGTCCATATTTGATTAATTACTTAGTGTTTTTGTCTCCTGTTTAAGTTTTATTTTTTCTCATTAAAGTGTGTAACTTCATTATCATTTCTTTGAAATTACATTGCTTGATCTTTAGGATTGAACTATTTTTTCTTATAGTGTGTAGCCTTCCATTGTATAAGTTACTTTGACACTCCTACTTATAAGATAGTTCACTATTATTTTAGCTTAAATTTGTCTTCTTGGATAAATAGGAACACTAATAAGAACACTAAACACTATTTGGTCTTAAAGGATAAGAATATGTGTGTGTGTATGTGTGTGTGTGTGTCAAATTTTAGATTTTTTTTCACATACAAGTTTATCATTCATTTCAAATTTTTATATTTACATGAAGTAGAAACATAGTTATTT
This sequence comes from Dicrostonyx torquatus, assembly GCA_028555095.1. NCBI lineage: Eukaryota > Metazoa > Chordata > Mammalia > Rodentia > Cricetidae > Dicrostonyx > Dicrostonyx torquatus. The sequence goes on from JAQHUG010000320.1 coordinate 655,324, forward strand.
ATGTATAACATATTTGCAAGTAGCATTCATATTCTGTCTTTTCTCAAAAGTCATGTGTCCTATATCTTCTGCCTTGCACAGGCTTTACATTCAATACAATCCTGTATCTGTTTAGGGGCTCCGGGCTGGATTTCTGTGGTGTGGGGGCTGATTGCTGAGTCAGTACCTTCAGTACCTTGTGTTTTGGTTGCTACAGTTTTTCATCTAACCTCCAAATGTCTCTTACTGAGTATCCACTTTCTCTTATTCTCACTAGCTGCCTGTTTCCTTCTTTTCCGTCACTTTGTATCTAAGTGCTTGTCATGTTAAGATGTGTATCTCAACATCTCCAGAAGCTTTCTGTCAGGCTCTGCCTCTTAACTATCATTGTTGCCACTGGAAGTTTACTTAGAAATCCTGTCAGCACTGACATTACCGCTCATACTACACACTTATGTTTTTCTTCCCTCCCTCCTTCTCTGCTTTTTAATTGCTTTTAGAAATCTTTTGTCATAATGTCATAATCCAGCCATAAGCCAGGTTCCATTCTGTATGCAGTAATGCTGGTGTTTCTTGAGGGCCTGGAGCCTGAGAATGCAGTTCACTATTAGAATGTGTGCTTCCAGTACACAAACCTTTCTTTTCTTTTCTGTCTCTGTCATGGCTACTGAGAGTGCTCATTGATTATTAATATCTAAAAAAAAAAATTGAATGCTCCCTTTAAAAGAGGCCCATTGAATATGTGACCTCCATCAATGGAATAGGTTAAGTCATTCCCCCTCCTCTCCTTTTGTCATTCAAATTAAGTATTTGTAGTTCTGTGTTTCTGCAACAGAAGTCCATTTGTGGGGGTTACAGCTAGACTGAGTGGTTGGTTATTCTTCAGAACAACAACAACAACAAAAAGACACTGATGGTGGAAACCAAAGTGCTGAAGATGCACCTTCAATGTTCCTAGACTATGTCAGTGCTTCGGGAAAGGTGAGAAGATTCTGAGCCGGCCAGGTGGTTAGGAGATACCCATCATGGCAGCCTTCACCTCGACATCAAAGGAGCACGGGCTCTTGTCACCTTCTAAATTCACATAAAATATATTTATCTATGAGTTTGCCAAGTCCCAATTTCTACAGCCATAGTATAAATCACAAGATTTTTTAAAAAATCAATTGTAAAAAATTCTGAAATTCAATGAGAAAGTGCAGAGTACTGCACTGAATATGGTATGGTCTGGTCTCTTTATGCCTCAAAGTAGCTTCACTTAATAAAGGAGGAGAAAAATAGAATTTTAGGTTACTGCTGCTCCAGTAAAGTTGATGTAGGACCAAACACCTGGTATAATTGTTTACTTTTGTCCTTTTCTTTTTTTCTTTTTTTATTGTTATAAGAAATATTTATATTTACTCCCCTTGTCCCGCTCCCCCCTGCCCTCCCCCTGCTTCCTTAAGAGGGAGCAGGGTACCCTGCCCTGTGGGAAACCCAAGGCCCTCCCCCCTCCATCCCGGTCTAAGTACATGTGCATCCATATAGAATAAGTTCCCCAAAAGCCAATACATGCAGAAGAGATAGGTACCTGTGCCATTATCATTGCTTCTCAGTCTGTGCCCATTGGCAGCCACATTCAGTGAGTCCGGTTTGGTCATATGCTCATTCAGTCCTGGTCCTCAAAGAAGAGTATATTTCAAAACATATTTGTCTTTTTGTGTCTGGGTTACCTCACTCAAAATAATGTTTTCTAGCTCCATCCATTTTCCTGCAAAATTCAAGATGTCATTATTTTTTTTCTGCTGTATAGTACCCAATTGTGTAAATGTACCACATTTTCCTTATTCATTCTTTGGTTGAGGGGCATTTAGGTTGTTTCCAGGTTCTGGCTATGACAAACAAACCTGCTACTAACATAGCTGAGCACATATCCTTGTGGCATGATTGAGCATCCTTTGGATATATACCCAAAAGTGGTATTACTGGGTATTGAGAAAGGCTGTTTCTTAGTTTTCTGAGAAATCACCACACTGATATCCAAAGAGGTTGTACCAGCTTGCATTCCCACCAGCAATGCAGAAGTGTTCTCTTTTCCCCACACCCTCTCCAGCATAAGTTGTTATCAGTGTTTTTGATCTTGGCCATTCTTACAGGTTTAAGATTGAATCTCAGAGTTGTTTTGATTTTCATTTCTCTGATGACTAGGGATGTTGAACATTCCTTAAGTGTCTTTCAGCCATTTTAGATTCCTTTGTTGAGAGTTCTCTGTTTAGGTCTGTACTCCAATTTTTTTTTTGGATTATTTGTTCTTTTGATGACCAATTTCTTGAGTTCTTTGTATATTTTGGAGATCAGACCTCTGTGTGATGTGAGGTTAATGAAGATCTTTTCCCATTCTGTAGGTTGCCGTTTTGTCTTGTTGACCATATCCTTTGCTTTACAGAAGCTTGTCAGTTTCAGGAGGTCCCATTTATTAATTGTTTCTCTCAGTGTCTAAAGTAGAAAAAGATACGATCTCCTGAGTAAATTGGGAACATGGGGACCTTGTGGGAAGGGTTGAAGGGGGGGAGGGGAGAAGCAGGGAGGGGAACAGAGAAAAATGTAGCACTCAATAAAAATCAATTAAATACATATTTGTGTTTGGTTTTGTAAATATGCTGGAGACATTGGCCCCAGTGAAATGTCTTCCAAATAATTCAGGAAAATCTTAGAGGGCAATTGATTTTGAATCAAGTTGGTTGGTTGTTTTTGGATCACTAACTATTACCTTTTTATCTGTTCATAGTTTTCTTCAAATTGGTTGTTTTTGGATCACTAGCTATTGCCTTTTTATCTATTCATAGTTTTCTTCAAATTTTTCATATATATATATATATATATATATATATATATATATAAAACTGTCTGTCTACTTACGTGTGTGTGTGTGTGTGTGTGTGTGTGTGTGTGCTTGAACATGTATAGTTGCAGGTACCAGTGTAGGCCAAAAGAGGGATCAGATCAAATCCCCTGGAGCTGAAAAAGGCAGTTGTGAGCTTTCTGACATGAGTTCTGTGAACTTAACCCCTGTCTTCTGCAATAGCAGTAAGTGCTCTTAAGTATTGACCCATCACTACAGTCCCCCAAATTCTTAACGAGTGCTGCCAAGTCAAGAATGTCAGAAAAGTAATACCTAGAAGTCAGGGAAAAGCAGGGTCTAGCATCTCTGCACTTTTTAGTGCACTTTTTTATAAGAACATTAGCCAACAATTAAACTATGTATTTCTTTCTTTTTCTTTTTTTTTTTTTTTGGTTTTTCGAGACAGAGTTTCTCTGTAGCTTTGGAGCCTGTCCTGGAACTAGCTCTTGTAGACCAGGCTGGTCTTGAACTCACAGAGATCTGCCTCCCAGGTGCTGGGATTAAAGGCGTGTGCCACCACCGCCCAGCTAAACTATATATTTCTTCCTAAAGTATTATCACCAAGTGAGCAGTGACCACAGGTTATATATTTCTCATTTTTAGGTTAAATACTTGGGTGTTATGCTATTAAATGATATATTGGGCTAAAAATAATCTTTCAAATATGTCCACACTATAATCCTCCAACCCCACTGTGATCTTAATTCCCATGGCAAATCAAATTCTGTGGACAGAGAAACTGTTCTGCATTATTAGGTGGTTCGCAGGTCTATTTTTAGCAATCCTTCAAAGCACAGATATTTTCTGATTATGGCAACAAGAACAAAGGAGTGAATAGGGTATATGTGGTGGAAAAAGAACTCTACCCATAACATCTGCCTTGAGTGGTGGAGGAGGGGCCGTGGAATAGAGAATGCAGGGATCTAAGAATCTGGGTATGGTCTTCAGCTGTGCAGGAATTGCAGCTTGCTCTACAACCTGCAGATCTAAACTCTTCCAAGAAACTATTGGGAAAGGAAAAAAGTGTTTCCCTTGTCATGACCAAAAGAAAACACAAATCCAAGGTTGCTTTGATTTGGGCTTAGACATGAGATTCATTTCAGACCCATAGAACTGTGAGATAATAGGTTCTTATGGGTCAGTTCACCAAGTTCATAGTAATTTGTTATAGCTGTGTAGAAGCCAAATATGTGGTATAGTTATCCTTATTTTAAAATTGTTGTAGAAGAAAAAGAAGAAATATAATGAGTTTTAATGTGAAAAGACCAAAGCCTTATTTAATCTTTATAATTTGAGTTCAGTAATTTTTTTCTGTAATGCTGTTTCCTGGTGAATGGACAAGTTGCTATTAGTCTCTATGTATCAGTAAAATAGAACATTGAATCAAAATTCACTTATGCTTTGAGTTTAATGTGAAATGGCTTTGATTTTATTACCATGTTTTCTTGTCCATAAGGAAAGAATGACATTTAATTTACTCTTGACTTCCTCCCTGCTTCCTAATTGTTTTGTTTCTTTATCGAGGCATGTTCTTACATTTAGCCCTGGCTGATCTTTCTGTGTCAGGCTCCCAAACACTGTTGTTACACCACACCACACTGACTTAACTTCTTCATAGTCCCTCTGAAAGCAATTACCTGCCATAAATCCCACACATTTTTGCCAAGATGAGCATATTCCAACTGAATGGTCATGGAAATAATGTCTTGCTATATCTAGAATTTTATCATTTTCACCAAATACAAATTTTCTAAAAGCCCACATTTATCTTTTCTTTTTCTTCATCTAAAAACAATTAGCCATTTCTATACAATATCTTTAAACAAAAGGTTTATTATTTTCATTTGTCTGTGTGTGCGCACACATACATGTGCACACCACACATACATGTGCACACTTGTGGTGTAGATGACCTTGGAATTTTAGAACTGGAGCAACAGGGCATTGTGAGCCATTATACATGGATGCTTGCAGAGCAGAATGGAGTGTGTGCACACTAAAGTACAGAAAAGCAGTAGTGCCAGCAGCATTTATCAGGGTGATTTGAATGCTTTCCTGGCAAAAGTGTCAACAAGTATAGTCCTCTAAATAGATTCATTTTATTATTTTAAATAACATTCTAATTAGCTTACACCTTTTCTTTCTTCAAAACAGACCTCTATAGCTGTTATTCAGAGGATGCAGTTAGCGTGATATCTTTCCTTAGTATGTAAATATTGAAACAAAAATATCCAAATGAAGAAACATCTCTGTATGTATCGGTGTAGTAACCATAAAAAGACAGGAATATAGATAGATGATAAGCAAGCCATTCTACCCAGAGTGACTAGAATGGGATTCGGATTGGTTAATATGTATTAGGGCAATGGACTGGAATGCTGTCTCCACCAGACACTTGACTTGAAGGATATGTTTTTAAAGCTGACAGTGGCTTGGTTTTTTAATGTGTAAAATGGTAATTATAATTGAACTTAATTTTCATATTCATCAATAAAATGAAGGGTGTGAGTGTTCAAAGCCTTCCAGGCTCAAGGCAAGTGCTTAGTAAACATTAATTATTATTATTTTTGTTTACAGACATTTTAAAACATGTTAGGAAGTATATGTCAGTGGCTGCTTCAGTGTTTTAATAGTTGTCAAATGTTTGTCATATGCATGCTAGATTATTCAAACACTGAAACATTTAAATGTCCATCTTTTATTCCGAATGTAGGGAAAAATTGCAGTTAATTATTTTGGTTTTTGCTTTTTTACATTTATTTTATATGCTAAAAGAGGTGTCTCTTTAAAATGTGGAATCTATGTTCAGAGCTGAGAGGACTTGCTGCTCTTCCAGAGGACCCAGATTCTATTCCCAGTACCCACATGGCCTCTCACAACCTCCTATGATTCCAATTCCATGGGATCCCTCTTATTACATCTGTGGGCACTGGGCATACACATGGCACATATGTACAGATAAAAAACATAAAATACAAATAAAATACATAAAATAAATAAATATAAAAATATTTATAGAAAAAATGGACTTGAATAAAAATATAAACATATTGCTATTATCCTAAGTTAAAAACAACTTCTGATTTTTACTGAATACTCTGATCATGAGTAGAATTTTGTATGTTTCTTTTTCTTTTTTTATTGTTAAAAGAAAAATTTACATTTACTCCCCTTGTTCCCGGGCCTGCTGCTCCCCCACTACCCCACCGCCCTCCCCCTGCTTCCTTAAGGATGGGGCAGGATACCATGCCCTATAGGAAGCCCAAGGCCCTCCCCCCTCCAACTCGGTCTAAGAAGATG
>JAQHUG010000320.1:663397-681656 GCA_028555095.1 Dicrostonyx torquatus
TGGAGCAGATCCTGTAGAGAAAAGGGCTCGAACTTGGGGGGTGGGGTAGGGATGTGTGGAATGGGGGGAGGGGTGCTAGCAGCTGGAGCTGGTGCTGCCTGCACTGTGGCCCGGGTACCTTCCCTCCGAATTTTGTATATTTTTAAAAATGTATTTTTGTAGTTGAGTCAGAGTCAACACACATAAAACCCACGCCCTTTCAACCAAGCTCCTTTGCTCTTTCGCTCATTTAAAAGTGAGCTTTATCAAGGTAGAATTTGTGTTTAGTGAAATTTACTTTATTTTCTGAACATTTATTAAGAACTAAAGGTAATTGTCTCACAGTTCTTCTGCTTCTAATAACTCGTTTTCCCTTTTTAAAAATAATGATTTTGTTTAATATTTTAGGATTTGATACATTTACATCATATTACTTTCCTTCCCTTCAACTCCTCCCAGATTCTCCCCGAGCTTCATTGTAACCCTTCCTGTACCTTCTCTCTCTTAAAAACAAAACAAAACAAAGAGGCCAATCTGTGCTGACTGACAGCTCCTAACCCAGCTCCACCAACGTTTCTTGTCTGTGTTGGAGGATCCTCCAAAGACTGTGTTAAGTGGTGGTAGCAGCAGAGGAGATACTTTGTCTGTTTCGGAATTTATGCTTCATTGCTTCCTGATTTTCATCAATAAGGAAGATTCGTACTTTGTCATTACAACATATAAGAATAGAAGCCTAACAGTTTAATTTCATCATGGCTGGCAAAACTAACCTGTATTTTGAATTAGTAACTTCACCTGTGGGAGTTAGGAAGATGGCTTAGTGGGAAGATGGTGCCTCTGCAAGCATGATGTTCTGGGTCTGCAGGTCACATGCGATTGTAATGCTGGGACGCAGACAGGAGCATCTCCCAGGCTACTGAGTCAGTGACATCCAGGTTCCGCGAGAGAGCCTCCCTGTCTCATTAGAAAAAGTGGAGAGGAATGAAGAAGCCACCCAACCCAAACTTGTAGTCTCCATATACATATGTATCCATACACATACATATGTATCCATACACGTGCACATGTGTGTATGCACAGAAGAAAGATAATCTGTAATGTTATTTTTAATTCTTTAATTACTGGTTGTGAGTGTAGTTACACACTTGTGTTTCCTAATCAGATGCTTGTTCTCTATGTTGACTATCTCTGCTTCAGCTGCAGTCCCTCCAGGCAGCATGGCCAGAGCCCTTAGAAGTTCTTCTCTCCTGATTCCAGCCTTTCCCCTGTATCTTTGTCTCCTCATCCATCTGTATGGTTCTGGCTTTCTTTTCTGGGTGGTTGTGTAGTACATGAGCTCACATCTATACTGGTTTGGTTTGTCTGAGCTAGTCCCTCTGAGTTAAGACCACACTTACAATTGAGGGTTGGGTGAGGAATTTTATAAGCTCAGGGACCCTTTAAAAAAAGGGGGGGGGGAATTGATGGGATTAATAGATTGGTATTTGGGAGCTATTTTTTATAGATATTTATATTGGCATTGATTTTTGTACATGGATACAAAGTTATATCGAATATTGTATGCATGAATATGCTTCTACCTCTGTTTAAAACATTCTTGATGTGTTGTTATACATATATATTGATATATATTTACCATTTTACAGTGTACATTTCTACCACTGATTAAGATACTTATATATTGTTTATGTATCGATACCATATTGCAATGTATACTTGTTAATTGTTTACATTTGGAGGGTCATTGTCCTCATTTATCACACAGTTGTTTATTCACTTAGTCTTTAAGTCATATAGATATTAAGAATTGTAGATCAATAGTCATCTATGTTTGTCATACTTATAGCTAGACTAATCAGGTTCTTTAGATACATAGAGATTATATTCTGTATGAATAGTCTTCAACCTCTTCAAAGAGCTGTAGAAAATGGCATTTAATCTAACCTAGAATTCTGTGGTAAAGAGACACAAACGCTCCTGGCTACACCGACCTATTCCCGAGAGACTGTTGAGCGCCAAAGACACTCCAATTGGAGCTTGTCCTCTTCTTGGCAAAACCGGCCTCTGGGCAAGGAACTGCCCATACCTCAACTACTGACAAAATACATAAAAGCTGGAAATGGATAAGCAAAACTGTCAAATCCTGCCAAGACAGGGTAAGATGGTTTTGAAAATTTCCTTGCCTTTAAAAATAATCTGTCAGTTATGCTAGGCCTTAGCCAAAGTTGGTTGCTTCAACACTGCAAATGTGACTTTGGGTGATTGCCCAGGTAGCCAGCTGTCTCTGTGACTTGTTACATATTTTGGAAGTTGTTTGATTGCACTTCCTAATCACTCAGGTAATGTTATTTCCCTTCTCAGATCTTTGATTGGGTTGAAGATTAGATAAATGTAGTTAGTTACTTTCTTCTCACTACTTGGCCAATTTATTGATTGCATAAGAATTAAGTTAGTTGACTGAGATGGAGGGGGGAGGGCCTTGGGCTTCCCATAGGACAGGGTATCCTGCACCATCATAAGGAAGCAGGGGGAGGGCAGTGGGGTAGTGGGGGAGCAGGAGGGCCGGAAACAAGGGGAGTAAATGTAAATTTTGCTTTTAACAATAAAAAAAAAAGACCACACTTAGACAAGGGTGGGAAGGGTGAGCATTCCTTCTAGATGAGCCTGAAAGAGGTTCAGTGCTAAAAATGAAAATGTTTTTCAGTTCATCTGTGGCGTGAAGTCAACGAAGAATGAAGTGCTGTATTTACTGTGACATGACTCCATAGGAGAAACAGGGCTCCTCTAGCGGTTGTTAGCCCAGCCTGAGGCACACATACAGCTTTCTAACTCACCATCTGCACAGGGTGCAGCTGACATGGAGAACTGCACTCACTGTTGTCTCATTGGCACCTCTGCAGTTTCCTGTTAACATTAGCAAACAGCCAAGCCTGTCACAATCATGTGATTATGTCCCATCACAAATGCCATCTCCAGAAGTCCGGCCTCTCTTCTTGTTTCTCTTGAACTCTGTCAGTCTCACAGTCAGGTGTGAAATCTGGACTCCGGCTTGTCACAGCATATTTCTTTATAAAACCTCTGACAGAGTCCCCGTTCTGTAACTGCTTAACTATTCTATCCTGTTTCTATTTTTCATGGATTTAGTTTTCCTTTCTGTGAGAGCTTTTCACCTTGTTGGGATACTACTTATGTATCTAATTTAAGTTTAAATTTTAACGCTAAAATATTCTAGCCTTTTTCAGTGGTCTCTGGGCTTAGCTACCTCGCTGGGAGAGTTGAGTTCATTGACGAGGGAAATGTGAAAGAGACACAAAGCTCAGCTGTTAAGGCCCCCTTTGCAGATGGGGATAAGGACATTCCAGGAGCTAAGGGACCTGCAATAGGCAGAGTGAGGCTCATGCAAAACCACCTCGCTCCTGAGCAGGTGGTAACAACCAATAGTCTGCCCATGCGAACTGCACTCTTCCTTTGTTTTCATCCTTTCAAGATGAAAATATTCTCTTTTCTAACCTCTTCCTGCTTTCCCACTTTCCTTCACCACAGTGTACCCTCCTGGTCACTGGCACACACATCAGGAGAGCAACTCTTTGCTACACCTTCGTTCTCCCACCCATTGCATGTTCCTGGTTAGGTGGTAGTATTCAGACACTGCTCAAAAGTCCCTCACAGAGGTCTGTACAGTCCCTTTCGTCTGGAGACACAGCTGTGGAAAGTTGCCCACATATCAGTGTATGGCCCCACACACATGTTCACGTGAACACTAATTGAACTCTGGAATCTTAATAATACACAGAATATGAAGTTGGGGTGGAGAGAGCGTATGAGGAGTTGGAAGAAGGTTCTGCTAGATAGAGAGCAAACTACATTGTATAAGTGTATAAAATTTCAAAGAATAAATTAAGGTTGTTTTTTTTTAATTACTAAGAAAACACAGCAGCAACAACCTAGCTCCTCAGCATTGGCCTGCCAGGAAGACCCAACATGTGATTCCAAGGTTGGTCAGGGTCATTTGCCAAGTCCAGAATATCACCACAGCCCGGGTTTCCTGTGTTACTCCAGTCCCCACTGCTGTCTTTCTCCCCTGGACTCATTTGTTTTGCTGTTGCCAGGCCCTTTACTCAGGGCATAAATTCAGCAAGTGGATGATTATTGTCTCACCTTTCAGCCTGCTCAGGTCTAAGGCGTATTTCTTTATCTTTATTTGAGATTGTTGTGATTTGCTTTCTGGAATCAACTGACATATGTCCTTCACACAAGAAAAACAATCTCTGAAAGCTTCAAGATTCCCCAAAAGCCTTCTCCCAGAAGGAATACAGGCAGCTTGTTTTTATGATATTCTAAGCCAGATATGCTCATGAAGTAGAGTCAGAGTTCTAGATGTTGGGGTGGGTGAAAATGTGTGGTGCTAATATTCTAGAGCCTTAGCCACATTGATTATCTTGTATAATTGATGAGAGGAGAGTTGGAAGTTCTCTCATTGTTCTAGTAACTTTAAAACAAAGATTTATTCATTATATCTATGTACATGTATATGGGTGTGTAATGGGAGTATGCATGTATAATTATGTATGCTTGTGGTGGCCAGAAGAATGCATTGGATCCTTAAACCTGGTAATTGTGAGCCACCTTATATGTGTGCTAGGAACTAAAATTTTAGATCCTGTGGAAGAGTGGCACATGTTCTTAACTGTGGGGCCATTTCTGTAGCCACACTGTAACAACTTCTGAGCTTCAGAAGAAGAAAAAGAAAAAAGAAAAAAATCTCTGGAGTTAATAATCTACTACAACAAGGACAGCAAAGCCTCTTAAGGAATGAAGACTGTTTTCCAATAGTATGGGCAGATTTTAGGAAATAAAAAATGTCACTGAAAGTATACTGAGAAAAATGCAATGAAACATTCCAGGAGAAACAAATATGGAAAACACCATCAATTAAGTAAGTATTAGAGTCTCCTGGTCTCTGAGAAACGTTGAAAGTCAAAGACTTGACACAGGGGTCCCTGGGATAGCAATGGAATTAAGATTGATACTCAAAGGGCTGGAGAGAGATGGATGAGTAGTTAAGGCAGCTCATTGTTCTTCCACAGCACTTAAGTTTGGTTTCCGGCATCAACATCTTATGATTTGCAGTCTCCTCTCATGGAAACGTAAGAGGCATTTGCTTTTGTCAGTACCATCATGTGTGTGATGTCACTCATACAGGCACACACATACATATGAATAAGAAATCTTTAAGAATTGTCTGTTAAAGATTGACATGGAGTTACACTGAGTATGCCACAATGTGGGTGCTGGGAATTAAACTTAGTTCCTCTGTAAGAGTAACCAGTGCTCATAACCATTGATATATCTTTCAGGACCATTTCCCATTCCCTGAAATTTAATCTTCCCATGCTTAATAAAATGACTAGGATGGTCTATATTAAAGGTATATTTTCATATGTTCTTACTGAACTTTCTTAACTCCTGTCACCACTTAGAAGATGGGAAACTTGTAATAGGGATAATCCCTGTTTCTTAAGTGTTTCCTTAGACCTAACCAGGAAAATGAAAAGTTGGAAGTGAATGTAGTATCACAAAAGGATATAGGCTCTACGGTAAATAGCACTCTTGCTAAGTAAGAGAGGATGAGGTTTAGCCTGGGTTAGGGTTGCTTTCCTCTAGCGTTTTGCAGATTACTATTCTTGGGCACCATTTTAACCCTGCGAGTGTAATAAATTCATGAAATTAATAAAAGGCCACTGAAAGCTTCCATTCCACTGACAGTTCACTGGCACTGAGCTTCGGGGTCCTATTCCTTTTTAGGACTCTGATGACTGAAGTTGGTGAGCACAAAAAGTGTCTTCTAACTTAGTAAAAAAAAAAAAAAAAAGAAAGCTTAGAACTCCTAAAACTGGGCTTATAGCTCAGTGAATAAATTTATTGCTGTTCAAATAGGAGAACCTAGTTAGGGTCACTGTCTCCCATATAAAACCCTGGTATGATAGCATAGCCTCTGGGAGGCCAAGACAGGAGTTACTGTCTGGACATCCCTGCCGAATGCATGTGTGACTGCGCCTGCACATACAGATACATTCATTTACACACACACACACACACACACACACACACCACATATTATTTGAAGAAGAATAAAATTCTTTTTAGGTATCTGCCATCAGAATAAATAATTCAACATTAGATAGCTCTGAGAAGTTGACTTTTTATGTCATTTCAAATGTAAGCAGGTTACCTTAAATCCTAATGAGAACAGTTTCCTCTGACACTCCTGCTGATTGCTCGTTTGAAGGTGCTACTGAGATTTCTTCCTGGAGCCTTTGCAAAGGCACACATCAGCACGCTGTAATGTTTTGCTTTTTGCTTCACTTATGTACGAAGGGACTTTCAGCAAAATGAATAAAAAGTAAATAAATTTCCTTTGCTATGAAGATGTATTACTTTTCAGATAATGCAAAAATTGTTATGTTTAAAATTTTCCAGCTGCTCTCTTCATAACTTAAACATGATGGCAGTTTGGCTTGTGAGTGTTTGGATTTGATTTATCTTAACTCATAGGGAAGGTTCAAATATTGGTATGGAAAACATTGCTCACTGAAGGTGTGACTCTGTGGTAAAATGTTTATCTTTTATTTCCCATTTGCAGTTTTTCACAAATACATTGTAGTCATATTAAGGATATATGCTTTTGTACTTAAAAATTATATTGGATGTTTTGACAGTGGTCTTTTTCTGTGACTCATGGAGACCTGTTTACCACAAATATATAACTGGAGCTGAATTGAGCACTGTTGTCTTGTATTTATTGTATTTTACTTTTTACAAACGGTAGACTGATAGATGAGAAAGTGATAACCATGGCTTTTATGGTTTACAAAGTTGTATCATTGATAACTGCTACCATTTCAAGGTTTTCTGTAAAATAATCACTTTAATTGTTTTGTATTCAGTCATTTAAATTATATGGGAAAACTGGATCAAAAGAGAATTATATAAAGGTAGATCATGAGAAGGCTTTCATAAATACTGTGAAAATTTTAGCTACCACTTAGATGATTGCATAAACACCTGTCAATAGAATTCTTCTATTGTTAGAAGAATATCATCCATATGTACATGACTGGCCTTAGAATTAGGTAGTCTCACAAAGAAAGATTCCCCTTGCAAGGGACAGATATACAGAGGGTAAAACAGGATTTGTCTTTAGTGGTTTGAACTCCTCATATGGTGTTACAAGGGGATGATGGTCATCTCTTTGTGTGTCTGTGTCTTTGCCTGTGTCTGTGTGTATTTGTATGGACACATATATGGCACAGTCTGCCTATGGAGATCAGAGGACATTTTGCAGGAATGAGCCTTCTCCTTTCCATTGTGAGTCTGGTGATGAAACTTGGGTCTTCAGACTTGGTGGCAAGCATCTTTACCTTGGAGCCAACTCTCCTGCCCACACTCACAAAGTCTTGCTCTTATTTCCTGCCTCACTTGAAGCTATGAACAGATGACTTGCTCTCTGTACTGTTGCCAGATGCACAGCTGATGATGTGGGAAATTTCCCTATCTCTTTTTTTAGTGAGCATATTCTGAGATTAGAGCATTTTTATTATAAAGTTGTTCTGTTTTCTCTACGTTTAATATAATATTAACACACACATACATACACCCATATACACGTGCATGGATACACACATACACACATATATACACATACACACAAACACACATACATGAATTCATATATACACACATAAACACATACACATTCATACTCACATACAATCTGCATATTCACACACACAGAGATTCCCACACTCACATATACATTCACACTCACTCATATATATAGAGGCTCACACACACATACATAAATACAAATACAGATACACACATGTGCACATACATTCTGACTCATATGAACTTTCTCACACAGACATAGATAAATACACATATTTTCGACTTTAGGAGTCATAAATTAAGCTTCTGTTATGTCATTATATGTTAACTTTTTACTCCAAAGAAAAAGTGAATAACTCATGTAAGTGATACATATTTTCTGCATTGCCCAATGCTTTGATAGAGTTGGGAAGATAATTGGTGACTTTTATTTTACATGCATACCATCTATTTATTATGTGTGTGTATGTGTGTGCATGTACACATGTGTGTGCTTGTGGGAGAGTGTGGTTATATGCCTTGCCTAAGTTTTTCTCCAAGACTCCCCTCTATGCTATTAACTTCTCAGCCTCTCACCCATCCTAGTTCCCACTTGACCTTCTGCTACAGTGTGGCTAAAATGATGACCCACCACTTTCCTTCTACCATTGTACCATCAGAAATCAGCCCCAATGCAGTGGTTACTTCTCCCTTCAGAAAAAAGGTACTGTCCTATGACTCGGTTGGCATCACTGCACATCCAAGGCCATCAGCTGCATCTGTGCCCAAGTACTATCCTTCTTTAGTTGAGCTTTATGCTCACAGTTGATTTCTTGCTTTCACAGCCCCCTCTATATTCAGATAATTAAGTTCTTTATCGAATGCTAATTCACTTATTCTTCACAGCGATTCGGGTAGGTGGTATTATTATCTCTCTTTTAGTATGAAGATCAAGGAAAAAGAAGTAAACTGCTTATGGAGGGTAAAACACAGCTTGCAGAGAACCCGGATCTGAGAACAGTACGGCTGCTGACCATGGCTCTTACCCTTGCTTACTCCCACTTGAGGCATGAAACTGTCAAGCGGGAGCACGTGGAGATTAGGAGAGATTAGTAGTTCTGAGTTGGAGGATATATCTTCCTGACATTTCTGCATCTCTTTTCCAAAGAATTTCTCCATTTCTAAGCATGCAGTTCCACCCAGTTTCTATTTTCCATCCCAAATCTTGATCTCTTTGTGTTTTCTGGATAATTTAGCCCGTTTTTTCTTATCTGCTGTGTTTATTGGGTATGATAATCATGCACAAATCTCTATTTTGAGTCCTGAGCTCTCTCCTGAGCTCTCTTCTGAGCATTCAGATCTTGTTGCAGCTATTTGCTAGATGTGAATACCTATGGGCTTCCAAATTTAAGTTCAGCTAAAATTATGCTTATTTGTCCCTGATTGTCATCTTGTACTTCTATGTTAGTGGATAATTATTCTGTTAGCCTTAAGAACCCAGATCTAAAGTCAGACAGTCTTGATAAACCTATTCTATTCTAATTCTAATTCTATTCTATTCTATTGTATAAGCTGTACTGTGTTTGAATGTGTTCCTCATAGCCCTCTCTCCTTAGTCTCATATATATATATTTAATATTTAATTTGATATTTATGTATATATTTACTTGTTTTTATGTACACATGTATGTGTATGAGCTATCATGAGCTGATGTGTACAAGGACCTGAAGAGGCCAGAAGAGGGCATCACCTTCCTTGGAACTGGAGTTCTAGGTAGCTGTGTGCCATCTTGTGGGTGCTGGGATCAGAAACCTGGTCCTCTGCTGGAGTATCAGGGTCTCTTAACTGGTGGTATTTTCCCGCCTCTTCTTTCCTGGTCTTAAACATCACGTACTGTGTTGACTGAGGTTTCTGTCCCACCAGGTCCCACATCTGTTTAGTCTCAAAGAATCACACAGAGGTCTACTTTAATTATAAACTGGTTGGCCTAGTAGTTCAGGCTTTTCTTATTAACTAATTCTTACCTCTTATATTAGCCCATTAGTCTTGTCTATGTCAATCACGTGACTTTATATCGTTTTTGGCAGGGTAGTTACATCTTGCTTCCTCTGTGGCTGGGTGAAGACTGTGTTTTCCTCTTCCCACAATTCTCTTGTTCTCATTGCCCTGCATCTACTTCCTGTCTGGTCACCCCACCTATACTTCTTGCCTGACTACTGGCCAATCAGCATTTTATTAAAAATAATATAAGTGACAGAATAAAAGAATATTGTCCCACAGCACTTCCTCCCCCTTTTTAAACAAGAACTCTGAATCTAATATTCTTTATTCAGACCATTATTCATAAAATATTGTAACCAACACTCTAAACAAAGATAAATATCCATAATCCATTTTTTGGGAATATGGACATAGTTTTCCAGACTACTTCCTGCTGATTGGGGATGCTGATAAACTTAAGGGGAACTAAAGAAAATTTAGAGTTATGGTCAAGTCCTTGACGGAATGTTTTGTGAGGCTTGATCATCTCAGGCAGCAGTCTTGAGACTGTTCTGGATTTAGAACTCAGACATCTGGGCCATCCGCTCCTATCAGAGATTCTTCAGGGAGTCTTCATCGATCAAAACTTTTTTTTCTTAATTTAGAATGAATACACAGCCTCTCATTTCCTGTGGAAACAAAAACAAAACCACTTCTCCAAAGGAATATATCTTTTGACTTCAATTTTGAAGTCAAGGTATTTTCAAAATACCTATCTTGGATTAATTCAGCAGCATTTATAAATAAAAATCTTTTAGCAGCTGTTGCTCCTTCTCAGCCATCAAACAATTCAAAGGCAACACGATAATATACATTATCCAAACGCGCTGTATATTTTGCATCTTTATGTGGCTTTATTTTAAACTCTATTTTTATTTTTAATTTTTGTTCTTTTGAGACTAGGTTTCTCTGTGTATCTCTGGCTGTCCTACAATTCACTCTGTAGACCAGGTTGTCTTTGAACTCACAGAGATCTGCCTGCCTCTCTCTCCAAAGTCTTGCCATTAAAGGTGTGAACTACCACACCCAATTACTATCATTTGTCTTTTTTTATTTTAAGCACTTTATCCTTTTTCTTTCCTTTCCCGTGGTTACATATATATTTAAACACACTGTAAACCATTTAGAGGTTTCTTTTGTCTGAATCTGTCATTACTGTATAACTCTATTTTTCTGACCACATAGACCTTTAATTTTCTAAGCAATATTGCTAGGATTAAAGCTTTGGCTTTTACAGCTGGATTCAACTCATTCTTCAGTTTTCTGAGAGTCTAGCTTCAGGCAGAGGTTTATGCCAGAATCATGTTTATTGCAACAACTCTATGGGATCTCAAGGTCCCTGGTACCACCAAGAAACATGCTATGTTTATAAATATTTGTTTATGCTATACAGATGGATACTTTGCATTAGTATGGATTTTGGTTTATTGATACAAATTTAAGGTCAATTTTGTTATTTTACATATATATGTATATATGTATTTCTGCTGTTGATTAAGGTATTGTGATTGTACAACTCATTTAAAAATGTAATATATAATTAAGAAATACAAGTTAACTGTAACAGTCAAGTTTGTAGTCATGTTAGTTAGATTTTCTATATTACAGCGATATATTTCAGATGGCTAGGCATTCTTCATATCTTTCAAACTACAGAATATGGCATTTAAAATGTTTCAAGAACTTTGGACTTTTTATGACAGTGAGACACATCTGCTCCTGACAGCACCTATTACTTCAAGAAGAAGATAGACATTGAAGAGGCTCCTTATGGAGTTGGTTAGCCATTTAGGCAAGAAATTGTTCTTGCCTAGACTGCTTAATGAACTGGATATGCAGGCCCCTTAGAGAACTAACTGCTGAACTTGCCTAAAGGTGAGATGATCTTTCAGGATTCCTGCTTCATGAAAGAGTCTGCCAGACATTCTGTAGAACACAGAATTAAGTGACTGACAAATTGCCAATATAGGATAAAATATCTTTGAAATTTTCTGCTTCATGAACAGTACAGAAGAACTTTGGATGATTGTCCAGGCAGTGAGATTTCTTTGTAAATTCTAGAGTTCTGGAAGTAGCTTAAAATGTATATCATGTTCTCTTATGTAGTATTATATCCTCTTGGAGTCTTTGATGTAGTTGAAGAATTTATAGTTATAGTTTTTCTTAGTTAGGATAAAAGATAAAGTAGATATAAATATGATAATTGTAATTCTTGCTTGATACCTGTTTTGTTATATGTAATTTTAATATGTTAAAGTTAAAACCTTCCTTTTTTATTTAAACAGAAAAGGGGAGGTAATGTGGGATTTCCCTCGGTATGCTGTGATTACCATTAATGAAAAAAGAAACTGTTTTTGACCTATAGCAGGGAGGAACTTAGGTAGGCAGGGAAAACTAAACTGAATGCTGGGAGAAATAAAGGTAGAGTTGGCGAGAAGCCATGTAGCCCCACTGGAGACAGACACCAGAATTTTATCAGGTAAGCCACAGCCACGTGGTCATATACAGATTAACAGAAATGGGTTAAATTAATATGTAAGAGTTTGCCAATAAAAAGCTAGAGCTAAAGGGCCAAGCAGTGATTTAGTTAATACAGCTTCTGTGTGATTATTTTGGGAATCTGGGCAGCTGGGAAATGAACAAGTGGCCTACTCCAACACTACTGTCTTAAATTAGACTTTGTTCACTTCCTGAACTCTTTCAAATAAACTTGACTGGCTTTTCTCCCTTATGTTACTTGATGTTCAATCTCCCTTTTAGTCAGATTTTGGCTTACTGCAAATTGATTTATAATTTTGTATGTGTGTGCACACACAGGCACTCCCAAAAGCCATAAGAGGGCATTGGATAATTTTGAGCTGAAGTTATGTGGGCAGTTATGAAATATATGGTGGGTTTGCTGGAAATTAAACTCTGCTGCATTTGAAGAGTGTCACATATTCTTAGTAACTCGGATATCTCCTTCCATAGATTGGTTTAATTATTTTTTAAACTTAATAATGATAGGAAGCTGCTTTTCCTTCTTTTTTATTGTTAAAAGAAAAATTTACATTTACTCCCCTTATTCCCGGCCCTCCCGCTCCCCCACTCCCCTACTACCCTCCCCCTGCTTCCTTAAGATGGGGCAGGATACCCTGTCCTATGGGAAGCCCAAGGCCCTCCCCCCTCCATCTCGGTCTAAGAAGATGTGCATCCATATAGAATAAGTTCCCAAATAGTCAATACATGCAGAAGAGGTAGGTCCCAGTGCCATTATCGTTGGTTTCTCAGTCAGTCCCCANTGGCAGTCACATTCAGAGGGTCCGGTTAGGTCATATGCTCATTCAGTCTTGGTCCAGCTGGATTTGATGAGCTCCCAAACTGCTTTCAAGTCTGAACTTTTGCCTTCTCCTGCCTTGTCATATGAGATACAATCATGTTGTGATGCTGGGCAGTGGCATCATTCTCTGGTCTACAGTAACTATGGGATTTGAAAACACTCTGTGTTTTGTATTGTGCTGTGTTGCTAAGCTCTGATGTTGGGGGGATAGGCTTGTTTTACTTGAGTTATTTTTAGATTATACAGGATATAATCTCATCCAGAGAAAGGCAATGCTCTATGGTTAAAATTATCTTTCTAGACCATTAATCTGATCATAGATTGCTTTTCTTAAACATTTTTACTCTGCTCTGTTTTCATTTTATAATACATGTTATTTCTCATCATCCAGCAGCATCAAATCCTTTCACTGCCTTAACTCTTATTAGGACCCCTCCTAGCACAAGAGTACAGGTCTTCTGCTCTGTGGGATACATTCTCTGTAACACCTACACACCTGTCTCCTCAGTCCATGATTGACTTTATTTCTTCTTTCAGACTTAGTTGGACTACTCTTAATATTTCTAACTACTACTTGGAAATATTCATTTCTTCTCAGTCACATTCCTTTTTGCTTTTGGTAGGAGTCACACTAAATAACTGTAACTTTCTGAATTGTACAAAAGCTGTGTTCATTCCTGTATTTTGAACATAGTGGTCAACATGTAGAACTTAAGTCTTCAGTGAATATTTGCATAAATTTTAGCATCAAGTGTTTCTAGATTCTGAAGGTGAGAGTTTTCCAGTAGAGCTCAGAGTAAAGATTGGAGAATACTTATATAAAGGAAGAAAGAAGCTGACCAAATGATGTGATGTATAAGTTGATATAAAAAGGATGAAAACAAGAAGAGGCTGATACACACTGGAATGCTGTAACATGATTGCCTGCTTGTTGGGATTTATGTCCTCCCACCAGGTCCCACAACTGTTTTACCCCAGAGAAAATCACACAGAATAGGATTATAAACTGATTGACCCCTTAATATGAAGCTCAGGCTTCATATTAGCTCTTATAACTTATATTAACCCATTATTCTTATCTATGTTAGCCACATGGCTCAGTACCTTTTTCAGCAGGGCAGGTCACATCCTGCTTCTTCAGTGTCTGGACAGGACTGCAGAAAGAGCTTCCTTCTTCCCAGAATACTCCTGTTCTCATTGCCCCACCTCTACCTCCTGTCTGGTTGTCCAGCCTATACTTCCTGCCTGGCTACTGGCCAATCAGCGTTTATTTAAAACATAATTGACAGAATACAGAATTGTCCCACACCAGAATGTTGCTCTGCATATGAAGAAAGAGGATATCATTAAGTTCTGCTGACTGATTCCTGATGGGGAGCAACAAGAATAATAGAATGACACTGAGAAAGCAAATCCTGAATAGCAGAAGTTACCAGAAGAAAGAGGGATCCTTGCTTGTAGAGACTTTTAACTTTCCCACTATGTATCAATGATTCAGAGGACCCATTTCTCTCTACACCTCACCTGTAAAATTCACTGAGCTCAACATGAATCCTCTGCAATATGGTCTTGTTTTATGGAAAGCACCATTGACAGTAGCTGATATCTTGGCATAGGGTCTTACTCTTCTCATGGCCTTGTCTCTCAGAAACTAAATGCCAAAGATGTTTTTGGGAAAATGATCTAGATAGAAACAGGGGAAGTATAAGCCCAGGAGAACAATGTGGCCCAAAGCTCTTAGAGTTTGTAAAGTGTGAAGTTATCTTCAGAGACTATGTTTATTCTAATGTGACCTCTGATGCATCTTTTAGTTATGAACAATATTACAGAATCATGAAAGAATCTGTACTTGTTCATATGATTTTTAAAATGCATGAAAAATTTGGGCCCCTTTATTTTGTTTCCTCTTAGAGACACTAGTTGTTCATAATGAGAGGATTATAGACCTGAGTTTATAGTTGTAAAAGAAAAAACACTAGAAGCCTTAAACATGGAAAGTGTCTTGACTATCATAGTATCTTCTGAAATAAACTTCAGCGAATAAGATTGTAGTAGGTTTATGTTTGCACCATGATTCTACAGTAGAAAGAATTTTAAACATTCCTTGTCCTTATACATATATAGCCTGCCCAAGCAATAGCATTCCATATCAGAGTGGTTCAATTGTGTCAGTTGATGAACATTGAATTGGAATATAACTATTACCCAAAGATGATATTTACTGTGATACTTGCTCTTGTGTATTCTGTGGGTTCAGATGGATATAAAGTGAAATGTATCCTCTATCACAATATTATATGCATGCCATTTATTGTATAATGATTAATCTTGCTTGCCTAAATACCCCATGTGTTCCACCCATCTTCTCTCATTATCCACCAGACCCTCAATTTGTTTTTATTTTGTAAGGATTATACATTTGAACAGTTATAACCTTTTCAGACTAACCTCTTTATGAGATGCACATCCTATTTTCCCAGGTCTTTCCATGGCTTGATAGCTCATTCATGCTTAGTGTTGAATAGCATTCCTTTGTGAATTACATGCTTATTGAGCCACTCATGAAGGATATCTTGGTGACATTCATGTTTCTGAAATTATGAATGCATTAGAAATAATGTTAATTGCAGATTTTTGTGTGCTCAAACAATTTGAATTCACTTAGGTAAATATCAAAGATTGTAGCTTCCTTTTATAAGAAAGAATTGTGAGAAGCAAAGATCTTCACTTCATAATAAAAGCACTGAAAACTAAGAGTTTATTAGCCTACAGGAAAAAGTATTTATGGCCCATTGTGTATGACCCTTCATCTCTTTCCTTCTAAACTGAGAAAACAGGAGAGTGCAGTCTTATGGACCACCAAAGTCTTATCTTTCCTGCTGTAGTGTCCAGTTATCTTTTTATCAACAAAAGCTGGGTGTTCACCTCTACTTTTCACCTTCTGTTAAGCTTATCAGATGCACGATCTTTTGGGTGAGCTTAACTGCTAGTAATTTCGTACCCCAAACTCTAGGGTTGAGGCAGGGTATCCCAACAGGCTACAGTAGTGGTCCAGTGTTTCCTGTTCTTATGTATGTGGACTTAATATGGATCATGGCCCTTTGTAAATGAACCATCAGATTTTATTTCTTCCATGGTCAAGCCAGCTTCCTAAACAGCTAGATCACTTTTTATCCCTACTATTACTGAATATAGGTTTCTATTTTTCAACATCATCCCCCACAGTTTTGGTATTTTATAATTTGATCACTTTAATCAGTGTGAATCACTACACTGTTGTTTTAATTTTCAGGCAAGGTATAGAGTTTCTCTGTGCAGTCACTCACCATCTATATCTTCTGAAGGACTCCCCTGTTTGCCCAACAGATTATTTATCTACTTGTTATTGATTATTTAGAATTTTTTGCATGTTTTAGATAACTATCCCTTATTGGATGTGTTTCCTCTGAATATTTTTTTCTACAGAATATGTGCATTTTCTCAATGCATCTCACAATGTCATTATGAAGAAGTTTGTCATTTAGCCCAGATTCTGGATTCAGTTTCCGTCACGTGTGCTTTATTTTGTTAAAAAACCCATTGTTGTGTTCAAAGTTATCTGTATTCCCTCCTATATTACTCTCTTGGAGGTTTATAGTTTTACATATGATCTTCAGGTCTATAGTATAAGACCTAGTGAGCTGATTTTAATCAACCTTTTGAAGATTTTTTTGAAGATTTTTGAAGATTTGATTTTTTTCTTTTTAATTGTTTTTAATTGAGTTATATATTTTTTTCTCTGCTCCGCTCTGTTTCTTCCCTGTCCCCTTCTACCATATTGCATGATCTCCACGCTCCCAGTTTTCTCGGGAGATCCTTTTTCTACTTCCCATGTATATTAGATCCATGTATGTTTCTCTTAGGGTCATCTTTGTTGTCTAGATTCTCTGAGATTGTGATTTTTAGGGTGGTTTTTCCTTGCTTTATGTCTAAAAGCCACCTATGAGTGAGTACACTTTATATTTTTCTTTCTTGTTCTGATTACCTCACTCAATATGATGATTTCTAGATCCATCCATTTGCCTGCATATTTCAAGATATCATTATATTTTTCCTCTCTGTAGAACTCCATTGTGTAAATGTACCACCTTTTCCTTATGCATTCTTTGGTCAAAGGGCACCTAGGTTGTTTCCAAGTTCTGGCTATGACAAATAATGCTGCTATGAACATGGTTGAGCACATGTCTTTGTGGTATGATTGAACACCCTTTGGGTGTAGACCCAAAAGTGGCATTGCTACATCTTGAGGTAGGTTGTTTCCTAATTTTCTGAGAAATTGCCACACTGACATCCAAAGCAGCAATTTGCACTCCCACCAGCAATGGAGGAGTGTTCCCTTAAAGCACATGCTCTCCATCATAAGTTGTCATCAATGTTTTTGATCTTGGCCATTCTTACAGGTGTAAGATGTTATCTCAGAGTTGTTTTGATTGCATTTCTCTGATGACTAATGTTGAGCATTTCCTTAAGTGTCTTTTAGCCATTTTAGATTCATCTGTTGAAAGTTCTCTGTTTAGGTCTATATCCCATTTTGGGGGTTATTTATCTTTTGATGAATAATTTCTTGAGTTCTTTGTATATTTTGGAGATCAGCCCTCTGTCTGATATGGAATTGGTGAAGATATTTTCCCATTCTGTAGGCTGCTGTTTTGTTTTGTCGACTGTGTCCTTTGCTTTACAGAAGATTTTCATTTTTAGGAGGTCCCATTTATTAATTGTTTCTCTCAGTGTCTGTGCTACTGAGGTGGTATTTTCAACATTGAGTTGACTGTCCTGAGTCCAAAATATTTTTAAAATCTGCTTTATAGCCAAATGTAAAATAAATATATAAACATTGAGGATATATGCCAATTTTGATAGTTACTATACCATATGTATATTGTGATAAAATAAAAACAAATCTACTCATAGACCTTTTTATGAATAAGTTATGTACAGAACTCAGTTTCATTTTAAAAGTGGATTATTAAAGGTTTCCTTTTAATTTGTGATAGTGTTATTCTGTATTTAGAGTATTGGGGCACTATGAATAAATATAATTATATATACAAGCCCTGTGACTAAAGCCAGCATTCTTAAGTAAAACTAAAGAAACATATTACTAATTGAAAAAGTGAGAGTGCTCCTACAGGTTGACATCCAATTATGCCAGCACCATTTGTTAAAGATGCTTTCATTCTTCCATTGTATACTTTTAGCTTCTTTGTCAAATATTAGGTGTTCATAGGTTTGTG
>JAQHUG010000320.1:683421-744341 GCA_028555095.1 Dicrostonyx torquatus
TGGGAGCTCATCAATTCCAGTTGGACCAGGACTGAAGGAGCATATGACCAAACTGGACTCTCTGAATGTGGCTGGCAATGGGGACTGACAGATAAGCCAAGGATATTGGCACAGGGACCTATCTCTTCTGCATATATTGGCCTTTTGGGAACCTATTCTATATGGATTCACACCTTCTTAGGCAGAGATGGAGGGGGGAGGGCCTTGGGTTTTCCACAGGGAAGGGTATCCTGCCCCATATCAGGGAAGTAGGGGGAGGGCGGTGGGGTGGTGGGGGAGCGGGAGGGCCCGGGACAAGGGGAGTAAATGTAAATTTTTCTTTTAACTATAATAAAAAAACAGAACAAAAAAAAAGAAAGAAAAAGTGAGAGTGGGGAATGCAGTTGGATTTTTGGGACACAGGAAATCAACATAAAAAATTTAAGAAAATGAAATAATAAATGAAAATATGTACAAAGAATCATTACATTATTTATAAAGAGTAAGTGCCTTTCTTATGATCAGAAAGGAAAGTTCCCCATGCCAATTTCACTTTAAGCAGTGAATGTCAAACTAACCAGGGCTTACACGGATGTTGACCAAATCCTAGCATGTCTTACCAGAAGTAACTCTAACTCTGTGATGGTTGGTTTAGTGGTCAACTTGAGGCGGTATAGGATCATATAAGCAGAGAGTTTCAATGAAATTATTCAGGTTGGTGTGTTGAATGGTATTTTGATTATTCTAATAAAGATGGGAAGATCTGCCCACTGTGGATGGCATCTTTTCCTAACTAGGAGACTCTGGGTTACTTTAAAGTAGAAAAATCTAGTTGACCATGCATGTATTAATTTATTGCTCCTGAGTTATTCATGAACTGTTTTCCACATTTTACAGGGACTTGCAGCAAAGAGGCAGTGAGTTCATCGTATCTGGTAATTAACAGTCTATATGAAAAAAGTTGTGTGAGTGTCTGAATGAATGGTTCACCAAACATAAAGAATTGCAAATGTACAAATTAAACTTTACTAGTATTGAAATAAATCTAAATAACAATTAGATGCCATTTAGGACTTTCAATTAATAGAGGATAAACTATAGACATATTTGTTAATTTGGGTACTATAATAGAATTCTATAAATTACATGGTTTTACCAACATAGAATAATTTCAAACTGGCCAGGATTCAGTATCTGGTAAGGACACTCCCTGCCTTACCAATTGGCATTTCTCCTTAAGAGAAATGAAAGAAATAGCAAGGAGAGGTGATTTCTTTTTATATGGATGATAATCACATTTCTGAGGGCTGTTGTGTATGACAGTTACCTTCAATGATTCTGCCTCATAGAGGAATCAGAATTTTTATGGCAATAAGAGAAAGAGACTTGTAAGATTGTCGGTGTGGTATGATGTAATGCAAAATCCTTTAGGAGGACAACTTTGTAACATGGGTGTCCTTTGAAGTTTTGTGGATTTGATCCCAGAGATTTGGTATACATACTCTGCTACTGACACCAGTACATGCCTAATGTAAGTTCATCATCCCTTCATTCTTAGGACTTAAAGTCACTTATGCACTGAGGTCCCATCTCACCTGATTATGAAGGATTGTCTTCTAGAAAAGTTCAGCATGTGGTGGTTTGGATATGGGGTGGGGGGGGGTGTTGGGAGAGCATCTTTGCACTATTGACAAGACGACTGTCAAGTAGTCCAGTCCTTCGGAAAATTAGAATGGAAACTCCTCAGAAAATTAACAATTGACCTGTCATGAGATTCTATTGTACTTTTGATATATATACACATATACATACACATATGTATGAATATATATGTGTATATATATATATATATATATATATATATATATATATATATATATGAAGATTCCTAGTCACATAGAGTACATATTCCTACAACCGGTCATATTTACAAAGCCAAATTATGGAATCATCTTAGGTGCCAAATTAGTGTGTGGTTAGGTAAAGAAAATACAATAGTATGTCCATTAAAAATACATTTATGAAAAATAAACATAAATCTGTGTCATTTTTCAGGAAAATAAATAGAACTGATAATCATATTAAAAGAAGTATGTCAGACTTGAAAAGATAGTAGTATTTGTTGTCTCCTGTATAGAACTAAAACATTGTTAGAGACATGGCACTAAAAAGGGATTATCATGGAGCTGATTGTTAGGGAAGAGTGTGGAAGCGATGAATTTGATTAAAGTATGCAATATCCATATGTGAAGATGTCTTCATGAGATCTACTAAGATGTCTCCTCCTCATATCAAAATCAGACATATATGGAAAGTAGGTTCATCAAATTTATTTCACTATTATAGGAAAATTAAAATCACAGTATGATTCACACTTTCTAAATGGCTAATACTTAAAGATTGTTTATAATGCAAAGTTGCTATGAGTTCATCAAGCAATTGTAGCCTTAGGAAGTGCTTGGGAAGTAACATGGTAAAAACACTTTGAGAATAGTGGGTTAGTTTCTTAATGATTTAAAAATACATATGTCCGTACAAAGACTTTAATATGAATATTTATAGCAGTTTTGTTTATCACAGTCAAACAGTAGAATAATTTCAAAGTTAATCAGCAGATGCATTAAATGAATAAATGCATATGCCACACCACAGGGTTCTCTGAATTTAAAGGAGAATATTTCTGATAAAACACAGCATGGATGATTCTCCTGACAGTTTTTCAGAAAGAAAGAAGATAGATTTAAAAATATCTACCATTTTCTTCCACTTATATAAAATTTCAGTGAAAGTGACTCATGATAGAAAATGCACAAAAGATTGCCTGAGAAGCAAGGAACAAGAAGAATGAATGAACAGTACTGCCGCAGGGAGAAGCTTCTATGGTTGATCCCCTCCCCTTTCATCTGTAACTCATTGAGTCTAGTTATTGCTGCTGGTATGCATGAGGTTGACTGCTAGGGCATGAGTGTCCCACCTGGGGCTCCACCCTAAAGAAAAGTGACTCTTTTCACTGTAGGAGCCATCCACTTTCATCCTGGAATTTTAACTGGCTTGATCTGTGTAGGTCTTCTTCAATTAACCACAGTCACTTTGAGTTCTTGTGTGCAACAGCCATATCATGTCCCAAAGACAGTATTTCATAGCATTCTTTCCCACCCTCGAGCTGTTATATTTTTTTTCCTCCTCTTCTGTCAAGTTCTATGAACCTTGATGGGGAGATTATTTATACAGATGGCCCATCAATGGATGAGTTCTCACAGGCGCTTACTCTCCGCACTTGTACAACTCATGAATTTTCATATAATGTTTTCATTTAAATAAGACACCAGTACCTAGACCCAATGAATAAATGAATGTTGTCAAACTTAGGTACTCTGCTGTACAACTTGGAATGATACCAAACAAGGATGTAACTACTTACAAAGGAAAGAAGACATTGGGTATGACTTTTTGTTTCCCAAAGAATGGTGAGATGCAGTCAAATTTTACCTCAGAAAGGCAGTCCCGGTGATCTTTATCACAATGCTGATTTCAGTTGCACTGTTTCTAAATTTTGAGAATGTGGATATGGTTTTGCTGTTGTTTGAGATGTCATGGTTTCTTTTTGGTTTTGAGCACATTTCAAAGAGGTGTTTGCTACTCTCTGCCAAGAGCCTGTGGTGGGAAATGTTTGAACGTAATAATAAAACAATAATGGCTGAATCAGATCAAAGGTGCACAACACAGAAATTATATATTAGCTCCTGTCTTTCAGGAAATGTATCTGGTCTGGGGTTTCTATGCCAAATATTTCAGATAGCAACTAAAGACAAGATAATAGAAATTATGATTAACAAAATTGAATTTACTGAAGCTTTACTATATAACATACAGCCGTGTGTGTGTGTGTGTGTGCGCGCGCACACATATAGGTAACATGCAGAGTGTAACCTCTGGTGTCATCCATCAGGAACAAAATGATAAAAACAGGATGGAAAGGATGTAACATCCAGAATACGGGGAGAAGTACTGTGAAATGACATCCTTTGGGCAAAGTGCAGTGATGGTTCATGGCCTCACAGCAGCTGTGGATGCCTGCTACGGATCTGCACAAGAATGGGTTTGATTTTAATGGGGGATCAGCTCAGGAGGCCCAAGCACTCAATTCTGAACTCTTTGCTACTAACTGAGGAGCCTCAGGAGCTGTCTTCTATTCCACATTCATGGATTAAACCACTAGGCTACAATGGACAGATGCAATCCAGTGGCCACACAGATGGTCCTGTTTTTAAAAAGTAGGTCACAAAAGAAACTTCAAACACTTGTGCATCTGGGAAATGGACTTGTTGGGAGAGAAAGTATTGATTAGAATGAGGGGAAGATAAAAAACAATGGGGGAGAGAGTTATAAGTATTAATTGGATGCTTGTATAAAAATGTCAGATAACTAACATAATTACTATTAATGAAATAGAATATACCATCATGCCTTTTTTTTAAACATAGATTCTCATACTCAAACTCAGACTTTGCTGACTGAGCCCTGTCAGCATCCCTGCCACATTGTTTTTAAGCAGTATCCACAGATTTCCTAATTCGGTGTTCACAACAAAGTCATGATGTCAGTTCTATTGTTGGGCTTGCTTTACAGTTGGGCAGAGAGACACAGTCTGGTCAATTGGCTTCCGAGTCAGCATGCTGACTTATCAGGGTCTGGTGCAAATGAGAGCAGATACTGGGTTTCCACAGCATGCGCCCTGAAAACTAGGGCCTTTGCTGTTCACCAAGTCAACTTTTACCCTGCTTTATATTTATCAAGCTGAGATGTTCATTTTCCAAATATACTGAACTTTATAAAATATCATATTTTAATGTAAAAGCCATGAGCAGTTAGCAAAATATTTGACAAATACTGATTTCAGCCTTTTTAGTTCTTTAAACTGAGGAAATAAGAACTCCTCTTACTTCTTCATGAAAAGTATTGCGAACAGCACTGAGAAATTCAATATGAGCAGGTAGTATTCTTTTTGAAAATATACCAAATTAGGGGATTTTTCCAAAATATGTGGTAAAAGATAAAATGAACTGAGGTTGTGAATAAAATACACAATTACTGTGTGCCCTCTTCCCTTTCATGTGTTACACCATGTTTGCTTATAGTGGAAGGACAACGCAATGTTGAAAAATCAGAAACTAGCTCTGACTCTCACAGGAAGTTCAGCTTTTTTTTATTAATTGATTCAAATATTGATAAAACACTTTTCATTATCTTATATGTCTTTATTGTTTCAAGATATCACTGAAATCTTAGATATGAAGATGCAACAATTCTGTTTCAATACTTGGAGGCTTTCCCTCTAGGAAGTAAGTAGCTAAACTAGGTGGGTTTTGAATGATACTCAATTTGGGTCATTCTTAAGAAAATAAGCAAGATTTCAAAAAAAATTAAAAAGGTCAGAATGCCAATATAGACTTATAAGAATTCATAAAATTAAAGAATTTTTAAGTTGGTAAAAACTATTGTCTGACATTCAGAAAACTGAATAGTACCCATTACCTAAGCTCCTTAGTAGTCCTTTCTACTATATGTGTGTGAATATGTGGGCGGGAGATGGAGGAGGGGGAGAGGAGGTCAAAGAAGGGGAGAGAAGGGGACAGAAGGTATGCATTTGCCATATGTAAAAATGGAAGTGGAAGTCGGGGAACAATCTTGGGTGCTGTCCTCCCCTTTCCCCTTGTTTAGACACTCTGTTTACTGCTTTGTAGTTCAGGCTATACTCCTCTCTCTGCTTTCCATCAGAGGAGTGCTGAGATTCCAGATGCATGCTACTGTGTCTGAATTAATGTCAGATCCTCATGCTTGTACACTAAACATGTGTACCTTGACCCATCTCCCCAGCCTTCTAAGTTCTTCTATGCAAATCCTTGAATTATCTCTTTATGTTCAACATTTTATATTTTCTCTGAGAAAACAGTAGAATGATGAATGGCACTCCAGTCATTCCATTGGTCTAGTTAACTAAATATTGGGTATAATATCTGTGCACATAACCATTAAATGTTTAGAAAAATATCTACATGCATGGTATTATTAATAATGTATGTAAGTTTTATGAAGATGTTTTCAAATTTGAGCAAGCCTCTTAAGTTTATTTCCAATGTAAACTGTTAAATTTAGGAGAATTTCAAGTATTTCGTGGACAATGACTGTTCATATACACCCTGAATCTTTGTTACACATCAGCCAATTGTTTCAATATGAAAGCAAATGTTGTATTTTTCATGATATTTGTTGATGATAATGTTCTGTACAAAATCATGATAAAATTTTATGTGTTTTTCTTGCTATTCATATAACTCAGCCTTCTTTTTTTGTTAGATTATTGAGTAATCAAAATGCTTACTTAAAACAATCATTTATTCAACTTTTGTGTGATCATAAACAAATTTGGTGTAATTCATTTCTAAATGTCAGCATGATTTTTCTACTCCTGTTTTAGTTATTCATATTTATCATGTTCCATACCCAATAATTTTTCTCCAAGAATTTCTTTGAATTTTGTATAAATTCATTTAAGAGCTGTTAACAAAGATTGATCATAGACTAATTGAGAGCTTATAATGCCTCTCTTTCTGTGTTACACCATTCCATAATTTAATTGACAAGAGTATGCTTGAGATTTATTATTTTGTTTCCATCAGAAAAGTGGCATAGTCTAGCTTCAATGTGCAGTCGCATGCTGGATTTTAGTGAAGATTCCTTACAGGGGAGTGACATTTGAGTATTGGGCAAAGAAAACTGTCCCAATGTACATAGGATTTTTTTCTTGCATTTGGCATTTGTGAAAATATTTCAAGATCATGCTCTGGCTTTCTGCACTTCAAATTTTGTTTCAATTGTCTATATGTATGCTTCTATAAGGCATGCCAACATATCACCTAGTCATAGAGCAAGATGAGTTTATCAAGAGGGTAGAAGAAGAATTCCTGGAAGCCATTGCTATACCATGAAGCTATGTGTCTCTGAGTGAATATGTTTGTGTGTGTGTGTGTTATGAAGCCAGTTCTTTAATAATGATTCAATGACAGGTAAAAATATGACACAATACCCTGTAAGCATATGCCAACTTAGCTTCCCGTCTCTTTGGCCTTGGCATAATCTGAATAATCTGATATGCTATCAAGCAAGCATGGCAATAAAGAGAGTCTATATCATGGGTAGGGAGGTGGTTCAAGCCCTACATAGTACTAACAAAAAAGCTGAATGTGGCTCACCTGTAATCCCAGCATACAGGAAAGTAGACATGGAAGTATCACTGAGGCTTGTTAGATGTCAGCCTAGCTCCAGATTCAGTGAGAAATGCTGTCTCAAGGAAATAAATAAGAGTGCAATAGAGCAGAACTTCTAATGTCCTTTCTTATCTTCCATGCGAGCATAGTATATACACACTCACATAAACAAATGGCATAAACCACAAATAAACAAGCACATAAATTCAATGAAACAGAACTGTTTTATCTGCTTTCCAAATGTGTCTTTGATATACTCTATATATATATCAAATATATATATATATATATATATATGATATAGTAGTAGTAATAGTAGGAGGAGGAGGAGTAATCAATGTTCCTGACATACGTAATAAACCCCTCCATTCCCAAATGATTACACTTATGTAGTTGAATGAGCAGTCTCAACCTGGGAGAGTATTAGAACAAAATATTGACAATAACTGGTCATGGATGTTAAGTCAAATGGAGCATCTTGCTTAATTCAGTTTTCAGAGTGGAAGTTATTATAGTGAGCAATGCCACTAGGAATGCTTGCAGTTAAATTGGAGCAGTCAGGGAAAACAACACAAAAGGCTAGAGCTTTGTGCTGTGAAACTATCACACTCTTTTTCACCTTCTAGGCACATCTTTTCATTCAACTTTCTGTCTTTAATTCACTGCCCTTTTCATCCTCCCTCAAAAACTTGCTTCCCTTCTTACAGGACATCTTTTAGTCTTGGTATTATTATTTCAGAAAGGGCTTTATATTCAGTCCTGCTCTTGAATGAGATTTGTCCCAGTAACAGAATTCTCAGTGGATGGTTTCTCTTGCTCTGTAATCTGTACCTGTGGCTTTTGTCTTTGCAGTTTGGATTTCCCCTCCTTCATCCAGTAACATTGATTGTTTGCCTTTCAGCTCCTGTAGTTTGCCTCCCAGAATCATTTGCCTCAGAGAGAAAATATTTTCACCTCTTCTATCTTTTATAAATTGAGTAAAATTTTCAGCCACTTCTGCCTTCAGGAAGTGTCTCACTGATCATTTGGTTGTCAAGGAGTCCTGTTGTGTATCTGTTAGAGTCACCCATTTTCTTCCAATTTTTCTGTAACATGAGGGCCTGCTTGTTGGGGTTACTGTCCTGCCCAGTACCCACAGCTGGCAAGCCCCAAAGAAAATCATACAGAGAGCTTCATAAGATTATAGACTTTCAGGGCTTTGCTTTGCAACTGCAGTGGAGGGCTATGCATATGAGCATAGTGGCACCAGTGAAACTGCTGGCTACTGTACACGGTCTGCCTTGAGGAAAATGACCTGGTAGGATCGTGGTGATGGGGCATTGTGAAAATCAGGGCTCTGCATTTTCTGCATCCTGCACAGAGAGAGGTACATGAACACCAACTCCTGCTTCTCCTTCTCACACCACAGTGGAACTGTCTGAGGTACCTGTATCTCCGTTTGACATGTGCCTATCCTTGGCTGCACTGGGCGCTGCTGACATATTTACTACAGAGTTCTCATTTTATTCCTTTCCTCATTTCCAAATTGTGATTCTCACTTCAAACTTCAAGTTGTTTTGACATAAGGTTTGAATCTCAAGATTTTAAAGTACCTGACTTCAAACTTCTTAATAGAGCCAGAGAATGGCTGTCATTAAGAAAGTGTTGGAATATAGTATCATATTTCAATAGGCACGGCATACAAAATACCCTTCCTGCCATAGCTGCTCTGTTCACATGAAATGTCTCAGAGAGGTTGTGCCTCTTACAGACTCTCTCACTTAAACGTGGATGTATCTCATGGAAGAGCCTGGAAGTTCGTTCAGTGATTTTATGAAAACCAGACCTGAGTATTTTCCCCATTACAGATAAGAGGTCTACAAAGAAAGGTATTAAAGATTTTCTTTATTGTAAACAACTCACTTGCTGTGCAGACTTTAAAGCTTTTCTGGTATTTAAATGACAGCAATCTGTATCCCATAATGTGAATAGATTTTGTACTTCATGATTTGTTATTTACTTATTAAAAGAAAAGTATATATAAATATATATATATATATATATATATATTATACATTGTTCTGTCTTCATGTATGCCTGCACGCCAGAAGAGGACACCAGATGGTTGTGAGCCACCATGCGTTCGCTGGAAATTGAACTCAGGACCTCTGAAATAGTAGCCATCTCTTAACTTCTGAGCCTCCAGTCCAATAGAGAAGGATGTTTAGGAAAACAATAGGTGAATTTAAATCTATATAAATTCACAATTTGCTTAATTATGATACAGACGTCCACCTGTGGAAATACGTTTAAATGTGTGCATACTCACACATTGGCATATAGACTTATTTCTCAGTTGTCTAATATCTGAAATAATCTTGGAACAGTGAACACTTCTAGCACCCAAATATAGTTTCTAAAAGTTCTTCTCTAAAAGGCACCAAAATATCTTAGAGAAATTGCTGTCTCAAGGTAGAAAGGAGTTAACTTCCTCAGTCTCAACCATTTTGCCATTCCAGAAGGGAAATCACACAAGAAAACACAGTCACAGGGATGTGTGTTGAAGGAACTCAGTTAGAACATGCCAGTGGAAGGAGCTTCTTATAGACAAAGCTTATCAAAGTGGAATAGTAATATGAAGTGGTTCTGGATAACAGCCTGGAATGTGGCTCCAGACATCCAGACTAATATAAGAACATAATGTAATAAATAGGTAGAGGTGGAGAACAAATTTTTCATGGAAGGAAAATTTTAGTTTATGTAGCAAACTTCCATACCATAAGAAAAGTGTACTTCTCTGAAGATCACAGCAGAGAGTGGAGAGCAAAGATTCAGGGACTATACCTTTTCCATATCCACTAGACCCTGAAATTGAATGTGTATGTTAAGAGTCATTTTGATAGTTCATGTAATTGTGACAGTAGCATAGTATGTCTAAAGTTTTCTGCTCAGAATCATGTATAGTTATTTTTAGGATTTATCTTTATTTTTGTGTGTGTATGGGAGTATTACACACAGGTATCAATGAAGATCAGAAGACTATGTTGGCTCTCCTGGAACTAAAGTTAAAGATTACTATGAACTGAGCATCTTGCATCTTTGGAAGTAAACTCTGGTTCTCTGCAAGATCAGAGTGTTCTTCACCACTGAGCAATCTCTCTAATTCCATAACCCCCAGTTTTGTGTATATATGAATGTACATATGTATCTAAGTATACATATCTAACTATCTATCTATATATCCATGTATGTATGAATGTATTTGACGTGTATGAGTGTTTTGTCTACCTATATATCTGTGTACCATATGCATTCCTGGTACTTGAGAGAGCAGAAGAAGACTTTGGATCCTCTGGAACCAGAGTTATACACTGTTTTGAGCTGCCTTATGGGTGCTGGGGATTGAACCAAAGCCCTCTGAAAGTGCATCCAGAGCTCTTAACCTCTGAGTCATATTTTTATCCCCCACTCTTCTACTCTAGTCAAGAGAAAACATCAAACTGATCTTATACCAAGACATACTACATCCTACTGCAGTCCCTTTCAACTCTGCCAAGAGTTGAAACAAGAGCAAGTAAGATGCTTTCGTGCTAGAAGTGCCTCAAGAGATATGAAAACTAGACAGAATGAGATACTTTGTAATGGAATCTGGTCCTGGGTGGGACATTAGGATAAAGCCAAACAATCTGAAGTATGCACTCTAAAGATGTTTTAAATTCTCATGTTATGTGTATGAATGTTTTCCTGCATGTGTGTCTACACATGTGTGCAGTGCCTGTAGAGGCCGGAAGAGGGTGTCAAGCCAACTAGATCTGAAATTACAGATATCAACTTTTAATTTTTTTTCTCAGTGAATAAAGCAACTGAATGATAGTGGGAAAACAAAAAATAAAAAACATTATGTTTCAATCAGTGCTCTAGTTATGGCTAGCTAAATGCCAAACAAACACCTTCACATTCCAGATTATTTCTGTGTAAGAGGTATTCTCAGCCTCTTTTATGTGGAGAACATTCAGGGTGACTCAGAAACAAACAATTCCTATCACAAGTTTAAGCCATTTTGTGACCTTGGTGTTTTGTCCTTCCTTTCTAGACCTCCAGAGGCAGAGGTAGGGTGGAGTGGCTGGAGACCATGGTTGGAATTTAATTTTCACACTCACTCACACATAAGGCCCAAATACAGTGTCTTGAATAATAGAAGGAAAGTAATTAGTGGGAAAGCTTTGTCCTTTATGAGAATAGTATCTGTTTTACCTGACCATGGATCCTATAACTCTTCAGTAAATGACCGTGATCCATGATTAACACAAGAGTTCAGCAAAAGATTTCACAAATTTTTCTCCAGGTTGATTTTTGTGGGAAAATAACTAAAACAAGCCTTCCAAAAGATGATTGCATCAGCTATGTGTTCATGAATCACAGTCTATCAACATTTTTCTTCCTGCATTAATAAGCCTTTTATTTGCTTACTTGGGTTTAATAATGGTGAGTTTGCTAGTACTTGTTAGGAGATTGAACCTTTTTAACTTTTTGTGTATGCTTGACATTTCAGAGGCATGAATACTCATCCACTTTGTTAACCATTGTGACTATTAAATTTCCTGTGTGCAGGGAACTGGTTAGTGTTAACCTTGTACACTAGAACATGCACACCTACAGAAGCAAATAACTCACAAATACTTTAGCAGGCAGCATAGGGACCTGAAAAGTAAACAGCATTTAACTTTCCAAAGGCTTGCTCATAAGCCTATCATTCTGAAATAAAATAAATGAGAAATTTGCATTGATACCTTATAGAGTGGCTGGGTAAATTATTAACATTCTTAGTCTACAAACTTTTAATCTTTAAAAAGCTCTTTTCATTATTTTATATATTTTATAAAAATTCCAGTGCAAGGTGATATTACAAGTCTATCACTTTTACATAGCAAATTAAATTTAGGCAATATATGGTGGTGCACCCTGCAATCTTGGCACCCTGGAGATTGACACAGGAGGATCGTGATTTTGAGACCAGCAAATCCTGTCCCTATTTTTTTACATAGTAAATGAAAGGAAATTAGAGTTTCAATAGATAACTGAATTAGTCTGTTAGACTTATTCTGAATAGAAATTCAAAATTACATTTAAACCATTTTTGAAAGAGCTCTTAAGCCAAATAAAAGCCTTCACTCTTCTTTCTCTCTCTTCTTGTGTTTTGATCCTTTTTCTTGTACAATTTTTCAGGGGAACTCCCAAAAGATGTTCTCTTTTTTCCACAGCAAATGTACGGGAAGCTCTTTGCAAGACTAGTTTTAAAAAGGGAAATGATTTCTCCCTATTTTCTGGGGGAGGATCCACGGTCTTAAATGGAAACAAGAGATTGGGGTTTTAGCAGCATATGAAAATAGCCATCTTCGTTAAGCAAGGCTATGCAAACAGCTGTACATTTGAATAATAAGCAGGGAAAGATATTTGAATTTCATTAGGCTTTTTTTTCCTTCTACAGTTAGCAAATATCTCACCTTCTAAAATTACTTCAATTGTGATTCACCTACAATAAGCATGTAATTAAAATTGAAGAATGTTTGCCAGGTAAGGGAAGTTGCTAAAAAGGGCTCGGAAAAGACTCTAGAAAATGTGGAGAGAAGGGCAACTCAGGGAGCTTGTACAGTTGTGAGATATTTCAGGCACTGCAATACTGACTGGGAAGATTTTAATCAAGTAGGTGTTGCTGGCTCTACACTTGCAAGCTAAATCACCAACATTGGTGTGGTTTAATTAACTCATTCAATATTGATTAATAATGTGACTTTACACTGAAGCTGACCTGAATTATTGCTGGGGATACTGTATTTTGTGCTAGTCTTTTATAGTTAAAAAAAAAAAAAAGACAATCAGCACTGCTGGTAGAAGGGAGGCTGCTAGTTAGTTCCTGGCCACTTAGCCCCAAAATAATCACAGAGACATTGTATTAATTAAAACACTGCTTGGCCCATTAGCTCTAGCTTCTTATCGGATAACACATATCTTAATTTAACCCATTTCCAGTCATCTGTGTATTGCCACGTGGTTGTGGCTTACTGGGTAAAGTTCTTTCTGGCTCCAACAGGGCCACAAGGCTTCTCTCTCCAAAGTCTATGTATATTTACCTAACACTGTGACCCATTTAGAGGTCTTTTATGTATGAATCTGTCGTATTGTGTATCTGTAATTCTTTACTGTATAGAAGCACTTCTTAAAATGCTAAGCACTTCTCAAAAATTTAAGCTGCACTATTGCTAGGGGAAATATGGCACTCCCTGCTTACCCCACCCAGCCCAGCATGGCAGAGCTGCTTGCTGCCTCAGAGAGCCATGCACAATGCTGCACCTCTAGGCACACAATGGTCCATGTTGCCACCAAGCAAGCCTAGCATGTTGCTCACAAACCCCATTTAAATGCCTGGTCTCCTGAAAGAGCCAAAGGTCATGATGGCAGCAGGGCCCAGAAAGCTGTTATTTCAAAATGGCACAGATTTTTTTTTTTTTCTGCTACCATTGAATCTGGAAAACCTCTCTTAAAGGAGCTGCAGCAAGCCACCAGCAAACAGCAAGAAGCTGTGTTAAACTCTTTATTTTTGTGTTTCTAAAGTTTCTTTTCAAACTCTTTTAGGTTTTAAGTGAATTTTAGTTGACTCCATATTGGCTGCCAATTTGTTGGAAGAGGGGCCACTTGTTTGTTTCCAGCGGCTTAGCCCCAAAATAATCACACAGAAACTGTATTAATTAAAACACTGCTTGTTACATTAGCTCTAGATTCTTAATTTCTAACACTTACATACTAATTTAACCCATCTCCATTAGGTCATGCATCACCATGAGGTCATGGCTTACCAGCAAAGTTTCAGCACATCTGCCTTCAGCAAAGACTACATGGCTTCTCTCTGACTCTGCCCTTCTTTCTCCCAGCATTTGGTTTAGTTCTCCATGCCTAACTCTGTTCCCTTATAGCTCTGCTATAGGCCCAAAGCAGTCTGAGAATATGGTAATATTTGTGTAAAACTGATGCTCAGCACTGGTACTACTTAGTTGGCTGTGAAATTGCTGCATAAAGCTTGTAAAAAAAAATAGAATAAAGAAGAATAAATGACCTGAAAAGATTCTGTTGTTTTAACTATTTAGATGACATCTGTGAGCTCTGGATAAAGATCCAAGTTGGAAAATGGGTGCCATTCTGGGGTTGATATCAGAAGTGGAGAAGGTGCTGAGATGGATGTCTCCAGGCATTTATATATACATAGAAGAAACCTAGTGTAGCAGTAAAGAGACCATAGGATGACTGCCTGATTGTTTTATTTTCTGAGTCTTCAGGAAGACAACATGTGTCTGGGCTCCATGCATAGTAGTATTGACACCTAACCTTCAGCCCAGATGACAATATTCACATGTACCAAGGACGCTGCTTGTCTTCTCCAATGGATTATTAGTTGGAGTAGTTGTGTACCATTTTAAACAGCTAGAGATCCAAGCTACTAAGCTATGGAAGCATCATAGATTCCCTTTATCACTTGGCCAGGTTTTCAAAGATTTCTGGGCTCCATGAACAAAATATACATTTTCTCTGGTACAATCTTAATTAAAGAAAAGAATGAGATTGCCTGTGTGCATTTTATGAGGGACATTGGGATTTTCCCCTGCTTCAGCAACTGTGTATAAATAGTGGAAATACAAATGCCATGGAATATCAGCAACCTTTTTTATCCAGAAAGGCAAGCCAGGGATCAATTGTTTAGGTGGGATTTTACATAAGATGGCAAGCAGCCTTCTTAGGTGGTTCCATGTGTTTCGTTCCAATAGAGTTTGTACAGGGACTGGGTATGGGAAGACTGTTGAAAGCATGGCTCTCCTCAGACAGGGGCTTTTTGTCTGCTAAGATTATCACCCACTCAAGGATGGAATCACAATGGTTTCAAGGGATGTAAATGGATTTTTACCACCAAAGAAAGCATTGTGCAGAGAATGAGAAACAAGTATATTCAAACTGCAAAAACTCATGGTTCTTAATTATTTCAGCAATGGCTGCTCATGTTTCTATAAACCATAAAAACACACTATGAAAACAAGGAGTGAAGAAGTTCCCAGAGCTGTGTGAAAGGAACTGCGGAAGAATAGTCCCTTGAAGGACAGCTCTCCTCACTGTCAGCACTGTCTAATGCAGCTTTTATGTGATGGTCCTCTGCTGTAAATACATTTCCCACCAAGTGTGACAAATCAGGCAGAACCACAGAATGCTGGCTCACTATTTTGACTCTGGTTATGTCCTAACAGAAGACAGCACAAGTTCTTTCTTCATAAGTATGCGTCCTACCTCCCACGTATCCTGTGGAACCTCAACATTGAATCTGACGTTCTGTTGTCAGTATTAAATTAAAATTCCACTGTACTATACTTTGACAGTTAATCTTTGGTGCTTCAAATGGTTTCTAAATTTTTCACCTGAGTAAGTTCCAATTTAACTTTTCATCCATGGCTGACTATAGGAATATGTACTGGTCACATATTGCAAGAGAATTAACCATTATTGTCCAAGGTTCTTTATACTTACACATATCAGAAATATATTTTACTATCTGCATGTTTGTCTTGACCCTGTGATAGAGCCTAGGGGTTATATGTAGGTAAGGATAATTTCTTTGAGAATGGCCTGAATTTCTATGTTTCCTCCTTTGGGCAGCTATTTTAAAACAGAACACTGATGCTTTAAAGCCATTATTGAAAATGTCCAATGAGAAATTCTTTATGTTTTAAGTTGTTTATCCCTATCTCATGGAGATACATGAACAATTTATTTCCAAATTTGTAATTATAAACAAATGTTTTCTTTACAAAAGTGTAATGAAAATGCAAATACCCATGGTTTTTAATGAACCAGTGATAATTCTGTTTATTTGTTTTAGCTTTCGTTTCCAGTGTTAAAGGTGGAACTCAGAACCTACCACATTCAGGGCAAGTGTGCTACCACGGAGCTATATACCTAGCTTGAAGAAATGGTTTAGGCCAAGTAGCTTTTGTTCAGTGGCTATCTTCTCATTTCCACCATGAGATCCTTCAGACTTGTTAAGATCTTTTTTCTCCTGGTGAAGCTTCTCTCATATATTTTGGATGGTTTCAGGCTCTTACTTTTCTCCTCACCTTCAGAAAGATCATTATTAATTTTCCTTTTCCATCCCAGGAGGCTTTTTGATGGTTTGCTTTATTCCTCTTTCCTAGGCTACAGTGTTGCCTTCTCCTCACCTTCTTTTCTAGTCTTCATGGCCTTGTTCCTTCAAGAGATCTTTTTCCCAGAAAGATAACTCTGTCTAGCAATATTTTCTGTGAAAGAAATAATAAAAGCCAACATAACTCTATCAGCCATCTCACCTGATGCTTAAGAGGCACGTATTTTTTTCTCACAATTCAATGAGAACAAAGCCTTGACTTTTGCCTGTAGTTTTTGGGACCTCCTCTGATCTCTGACCTTTCCTGTTCTCCAGTACCAGCCTTTCTTTTCTTTACTGTTATATACCAACCACAATGGCTTTCTGGGTGTTTTTCAAATGCCATGAGAATACTCTCTTTTCTAAAAATTTTGTCTAGAAAATAAATTTGTAACTAGGCTTTTTGATATGAAAAGCATGAAAGTTAAAATATTTAATAGAAATGCAAAAGTAACTTAAAAGGCACCATGACAGCTTGTGTAGAAAACATCTGTTTGTGAGAAAGAATGAGGAACTCTTGTATGAATGCTCTTACAAGCATTTTTCTTTGCTTTTAGACCTTTTGAAGTTGGTCCTATACGGGGTATTGGTTTTTATTGAATATTAGAAAAATTAAGCTTTGATTTGATTAATTATTTAGTTTAATTTCTGAGAACCTGAACTTCTAGCAACATAGTTGCTAGCACTGCCTTCTGGAGGTAGCATTGGCTGTTGTGTTCCTGAAAAGATACAACATACAACACACACACACACACACACCAGAAAGAAAGGCCATGACAATGTTCAATTTGGTGACCCAAGGAATTTTTATCGGCATTATTAAGAAAGGTAACATGAGTGAGGTATTACTTACAGTGAGCAAGAACGACTCATAAAAAGTGGTTGCATCTGCATCACCAAGAAGGCCACATCATGGGTGATGATTCATGAAAGTCATAGCGCTGGAGCTCTCTGCACAACTTGCAGGTAGTAATACCAGTACGGTCTGATATCTGTGGTTTGATGGCCAGTGTATCCTCCTTCACCCATTGTTTACTCCTATTTGTACTCCTGGGTGGGAGACAAGTGGAAACATTCCAAGTTATTGTTATCATAGGCATGAACTTTGTTTTACCTCCTATTGGCATGAATCTCTTCCTTTGTCCTGGATGGAATGTAACAATGCAGAGGACACTGCCTCGGGACTCTGCTCCTGGTGATTACCTCACCGCTGTAGTATGTAGTTATTGTATCTGCTGGCTGATGAAGAATGATCAAAAAGTCAGGTTATCACATGCTTCATACAAAAGGACATCATGTATAGCCCAGAAGGTGGAATGAGGAAGAATAGGAGACAGGTTAAAGGTATCCATGGTGTGAATGTTCCCATTTCATTATATTGAGGGTAATAGCAGAAGATGCTGAAAATAGAACCTTGCTCTATTCAGGTATTATGTTTGAAACTTTTTGTATTTTGTATTGCTTTGATATCTTAGGAACTTGCCAATCTTGAACAGACTCCCCTTCCTAGCTAACTTGTACTGATGAAGAGTTTGGCTGGGAGTATATGTTTCATATACTGACCGGCTAGTCCACAGTGCATATTCTGTCCACAATCAGTTTCCCTCATTATATAGCTTTCCCACACCAAGATACTGTTTTTGCTGGTCTAGTAGCATTTCAGCACCAGAAAAAGAGGTGTGATTTCTATAGTTCTGAGTCCATTGGTTGCCATGATGCTATGCACAGTGAATGAGCTTGTATGCTTTAGATATCACATGCAATTATATTAAGGATTATTGTATTAAGCATGAGTATTCTGTAATGACATCACTGTTGGGTTTGAGGGCAGGGGTATTTATGTTCTGTGATATGGTGACTTTGAGTAGCTTTAGTGTTGTAGGGATTCATGATGAATGGATCATACAAAATGGACACTAGGAGAAATAAAGTGGGTGATGCCACCCCAAGTGGATATTTGCTGGCATAAATTAATGGATGGATACAAAGATACTATAAAGGGCTAGATAGTATCATCAACTTTGCAGCCACGGCATGGTCTGTCACAACTATAAGTCTCTTAGGGAAATTACAAAATTGTTTTAGACAGCATACTCAAAGAGTAGATGTGTGTCAATTTGTTAATGAAACTTGATTTTTAAAGATGCATTTACTATGCAGATGTAGCTAACAGACAATTCTTTCCGTTGTTACACAAAACCACTAATTTTAGCCCAAGTAATGCAAATTGGCAAATAAGTATTAATATTCTAAGCATTAATACGATTTAACTACAAATACTAAGACATAATATCTATTGTTACGAAAGGCTCACTGTGGCTTCAATGATGGCTAATCATACCTCCTAATGTCTTAGGAGACTCAATTCCCTTCGGATATTGTTATGACCTTCTCTTTGTCTTATATACATGTAATATTGTCCTACATAGTTACAGTAGTGCAAGAGGAATATCGTATCATTGTGTATTCTCCAACAAATTATTTGTTCAAACTACTCAGCCCACTCTATCTCAGGTCTCACTGAGTAACAATTCAAACTTAGTTAAGAGATAGGAAAGGGTTAAAAATAATTGTACATATTTATCATAGAATAATGATTTCAATCTTTATTGAACTAGAATGATCCAGACCCAGATTTAAAGTAGAACACACAATGATCAATTTTTGAATGAATTATAGCACAATTCTGTTTTTAAAGATAATTAAGGGCACTGGCCAGGCATTGAAATGGAGTGGAGGAAGGGTTTTGTGAGATACAGTATATGACACCTGAATTATAATTCTATTGTGGATATGATTAGAGTTGGTTTATTTCACTGTTATTTTGACTAGTTAAACTATTTCATTAATTCACGTATTTTTAAAAGATTTGTTTATTTTTATGAGTGTTATATGAATGTTTTACCTACCCACATGTGTATGCACCAGGTGAATGCCATGCGAATCCCCTATAACTAGGGTTACAAAAGTCGTGAGCTATGTGATTACTGAGAATGGGAACCTGGTCCCCTTCAAGAACGTCAAGTACTCTAACCATGGAACCATCTCTACATCCCTGTTAATTCAAATCTTTAATGAGATGAGAATGAGAACATGGGCCAAGAGTCAATCCATTGATTACAGGGCATGACTCTCTATTACTGGAAAAATAGGCAGTGCCTGTGTCTGATAAAGTCATAAATATTAGGGCATAAAAGACAAGTACACTTAAAAACATTCCTTGATAGTCCATAGGAAACCTCTCAAGTCCTAGGCAGTCATATATGTGTGCATAGCATCCATGTGTACACACCATTCAGGTGTGCATGCTATCCTTGTGTGCATTCATATGGTTTTTATCCTAACTACTGAAGATGACTTGTGGAAAAGCAATTTTATTGAAATATTGCAATTGTTTATTTTATTTCTAACAGGAAGTCAGAGAATCAACTGGTAATTAAAGGTTCAATTATTTTTCTGCCCTATGATCCCATATGCAGGTGATTTGCTCTTACAATCACATGGGTGATGGGTAGAGAGAGATGTAACTAAAACCTGATATTCCTAGCTGTATGCATTGTAATCCACTTTACAGCATGACGTTCCCATTGCAAATGGCTGCTT
Organism: Dicrostonyx torquatus; assembly: GCA_028555095.1. Taxonomy (NCBI): domain Eukaryota; kingdom Metazoa; phylum Chordata; class Mammalia; order Rodentia; family Cricetidae; genus Dicrostonyx; species Dicrostonyx torquatus. The sequence continues at coordinate 703,468 of JAQHUG010000320.1, forward strand.
AAAAGATATCATGCTTTCATCAGGGATGGCTCTGAGTCAAATACTGAAATTTTCTCCCTACTCTCTGCCTCCCAGAGAGGATTTTTTTTAACTTTGAGCTCCATAAGCTAGCTAACAGTATTAGAGTTAAATGAATACTCTACGGTAAACAGCTGTGTTATATTTTACTTTAGAGCAGTAGTTCTCAACCTGTGGTTTGCAGCCCTTTGTGTGGTGAATAATCTTTTTACAGAGGATGCATAAGACCATTAGAAACACAGATATTTACATTATAATTTATTAAAATAGCAAAATTACAGTAATGAAGTAGCAACAAAAATAATTTTATAGTTGATTCTCAGCACACCATGAGGAACAAGATTAAGTGGTCATAGCATTAGGAAGATTGAGAATCACTCACTGCTTTAGACGAATTGGCCTGGTATAGCATGGGGAACAAGTTCCCAAAAGCCAACTAAGTTCCCAAAAGCAGCAGGGGACAGGTTTTTATCTCACTGCTAGGAGCCTTACAAAATACCAAGGTACACAACTGTCACACACAGGCAGAGAGCCTAAGACAATCCCATGGAGGTTCCCTAATAGTTGGTCCAGAGTCCATGAGGTCCCACAAACTCAGGTCAGCTGTCTCTGTGGGTTCCCTCATCATGATCTCCCTGATTCATACAATCCCTTCTCCTATTCTTCAGCAAGTCTTCTAGAACTCAGTCCAGTGCTTGGCTGTGGATCTCTGCATTTGCTTCCATCAGTAACTGGATAGAGTATCTCTGATAACAATTAGGAGAGTCACCAATCTGATTGCAGTGGATCACCAGTCCAGGCTTGATGTGCCATGCTTTTCTCTAGTCCATGGGGAGGCAAGTGCTTTTCAGTGGATACAGAAGAGAGAGGAAGATGAGGGGGTTAGGTGATAAGTGAGGAGGGTACTGGCAGGACAGCAGGAAGGGGAAACTGCAGTTGGTATGTAAAATGAGTGAAAAAGTGTTATTTAAATAAAAACAATAGAACAATTTAAAAATAATTAGCCTATAATAGTTTGTGGGTAAATATGTTCAAGTGATTGTATTTTGACTCCTCCCCTTAGCGCCTGATTTTGGACATGGCTGATACCTTTATGGTCATCATTTCTGTTTATTACAAACAAATTAAGTACGCAGTCCTGGATCCCAAGATTCAGGTATGGAAGACAAGAGAATCAAAAACTAAAATAAGATATGACTTCTGCCCCTCACCCTGGGAAGCATGATGCATTTTGTAAACAAAGATGATCCTGGGTAGATGGTGAAATGGGCAGACTTGGTGCTTGAATGATAATAAAGCATAAGGCAAGTAAAGAAGGAACATTGGAGTTTCTCTGCAGAGGTAGTGAAAAATGACTCACAGGCAGGGAAGACTGATGTTGGGAGAACTGTTTACAGTTCACTATGTCTGGCATTCAGGAAGACGGAAGACACAAGGTAAATGAGTACTGACTACAGAATTTTTTCTGGAGGACAGATTTAGGCAAGAAGGGCCAATGGAGGCTTTTAAAATAGTATGGCAAAATGATACAATTTGTGATTTAGGAAAACCACTCTTGCTGCAAAAAAATAAAAAAATGAAAAGGAGGGAGAGTAGATAAGACTGAATATGACACCAGAAGCCAAGGGATGGTTTCAATAAAGAAGAATTGGTGAAGTCTTTGATTAATGCAGGAGAATGTGTGGAAGAGTTAGGGTTCTGATTTATATAAGTGGACATAAAATTTGTTATAGGTGATCAGTTTTTGGTGTAGGAAGTGAGAAAAAAGAATCCAAGGCAGCTGTTACATTTTTAGTAGATTTTCATAAAAAGATGTATCTATCCATTGATGTGTAATCATAAGATTTGGACCCAACTTGTTAGAAAAACGAATTCATTTTATGCTCTTGAGAACTTAGCCAAATGTTGAATACAGGAGGCCAGAACACAGACAGAAGAACTGAGCCTGGAGAAAGAGCTCTGGAAAATTTCAATGTCGGGTAATCAATGAAGAGGAAGGAGACAAGCCAGAGACAATCTGAGAAATGGACATCACATATAGACAGTGATGCAGTGTGGGGTGGTAAACTTAAGGAGACAGATACATAAAATGAGGTCTCAAAGAGAACTGAGAACCATATGCTAAGAAGATGGAGAAATACCAAAAGAATATGGTGTCCTTGAAACTAAGGATAGAACAAAATTGTCAAAACACTTCTGTGAGGGCAAATAAGATGAGAACTGAAAGGGGGCCCTGGATATTTTGAGATAGATTTATTTTTATTTAGATAAGGAATGTGTAATCATTACATAAGAGCATGAATATATATAGTAGAAATATATAATTATGTATATAATTTGTCACCCCAAATTCCATCACTGTGGATAACTACTTTTCAAATTTGATACATCTTTCCAGACTTTTTCTATATGCAAATATATGCTCTGCATCAAAATATATGTCTATATATAACAAAATGAGTACATATTGTAAAAATACGGAATGCTGCATGAATTTGCCCATCATCTCCACCCAGGGATCATGATCACCTCCACAGGAATACACTGACTTTAGTGTATAAACTGACAAGTCACATAGGGCCCATTGAATCTAGGCAGCAGATTTATAACCATTTATAGCATTGCAAGGCTAATATTTTTGGAATGGAGGGCAGAAGCCAGATTGTGGTGGGCTGAAATATGAGTAGGCAGGGAGGAAATGGAACAGGGATTACACTAGCTGTTCAGGAGACAGGCTCTCAAGAGAGAGCAGAGAATGCCAAAAGAGAACTAGAAGAAAGGGCACTGTGTGTGTGTGTGTGTGTGTGTGTGCGCACATGCGTGTGCACATGCATATATGTTTATGCATTTTAGTCTTTACTCTGATAAAGACTTTTGCACAGATTGAAAAGATACAGAAAAAAAAAAGATTTAGGATACAGGGAAGAGGATTTGACTATTAAATAAAACCATAGACAAGAAAAGATCTCTTTGTAGAAATGAGAAGTAAGTCTCATATTGCAAGAGTCAATTGTGCAGTGGGTAAGGCTAGAAACGTTTTCCTCAGATGTCTCCTCTGAAATGATTCTGGTCATCTAAGAACAGAGATATGATATGTACATGTTTGAGTTATTTGTTAAAGATTTTTCGATCTTGTATGAAACAAAGGCTTTCTACGTTAGATCTGATTTGTCAGGTTTTCCTTTATACGCTTAAGGTACTACAGGAGATTTGTGATAGGAACGTCTAGTTTTATTCTTCTCCAGGAGCAGGCAAGGGGGGATCAGTGGGTAGGAGTTCTTGTTGCACTTGGAGCGGACCAGGACTCAGGTCCTCTCACTCATGTAGTGGCTCACCATCATGTGTAACTCCAGTCCCACAGGTATCTGCCTCCCTCTTCTGGCATCTACAGGAACTGCCCACACATGGTGCACATAAATGTAGGCAAACACTCAGAAACTTAAAAAAAGAATAAATCTTTATTTTGAAAAGTCTACTCTTTTTTTAACAAGGTAAAAGTTTAGAAAAAGTAAACAAACTTTATTTACCTTAGAGAACTTTGAGTATTTTAAAATCACCTACTTTTAAAAAGCTTAAGAGAATGGTCTATTTTCCTCCCCAAAGACTTAGTATTTGGCAAGAACTTTCAGTTATATTTTAAGAAATGTATTAGAATGAAACAAATTTGAAACAAATTTGGATCAAATTTCACTAGATTTTAGGTAAGTGGTTCTAAATATTTGTGTTTTAGTTCTGCTCATTAAAACTGAAACCCTTGGGAAAAAAAAACATGTAAAGGCTGAGACTGAGAAGTATCCTTTGGTCACTGCTCAGGAGAGCATGAAGCCCCTCCTAGTTCCCTTGCATTGACATCTTGTGTACGTGTCACTTAAGGAGATCCTGGACTCCTGCTTAGCTCAAGCACAACCAGAATTTGATGACAGTGTGTACAACTATTAGAAAAGATGATAAACTTTGTCAATGATGACCAGTTATCAGTATAATCTCTATTACCGCGGAATATAAACATCATAAATGTATTGGAAAGTGTTAATTACCTCAAAAGGCACAGCGACAACAGACTTGTATGTTTCCTAAATGCAACGGAACAGATCTGGTTTTGTATTTACAGAAGTAGATCTCCAGAGGCATTTTTAGGCTCATATGCACAAGATAAATGCTACAGATGGCCAGAAGGAAACCTACGTTATTATTTGCTTCTCTTTTAGACACAAGACTCAAGATTAATAAGGCAATTTAGAAGTGGGCATGCTAGCACTGCTGGTGTTGAAATATCAATCCTCTCAGCAAAACACCACTAAACAAATCTAATTGCTATAATGTGTTGTGACATTTCAGATTCTGTTAGTCAATGGGAAGGGTCAATGCTAGCCCTGTTCATGAAAAGTAGCTGCCAATTTTTATAGCTTGCCATTGTGTAGAGGAGTGCTGTGTGTTTATATTCAGTTAGGCACACAAGCTACTTTAAGCCAGGAGAGTGTGAGAGGACAGCCTGTCATGGCAAGGAAATCTTGGGGACAGGAAAATAAGGTGAGGGTACACATGGCATTTTTCATGAGAAAGCAAACAGCAATGAAGGCCAGTGCAGTTTCTTTAATCACAGGCATTCTCACAGGTTTGTCTACTAGGTAATTCTAAATCTTCTTATGTGGCAGGGAATATCAACCATCAAAACACACAGTGATAACAAATCTCAGGCAAAACTATGTGAGTATAATTCACCTTGATTTTTCTGGAGCCTCCTTGTTGTGCTTTGTTTGAGTTGTGTAGTTAATAAAGATCTACCAAATGAATAATGTGTAGATAAAGGAATTAGGAAGAGTCAGAAGGCTTTATATTTAAGTGATGTATTATAGGATGAAATTTGTGTGCTTAGAAAAGGAAGTCATTTGTCATTGAAAATCTTATTTACTAATCCATTTATCATACAAGTGCCATACAAAATATACTATTGAATCAAAGATCTGCTTTCATAAAAATGTTGGAATTCATTTTGAACTCATATATATGCACACACACATACACATGACATAATATTTACATATTAACTCCCAGGCTTAACTTGGTGGGACTGATTCCGTAATACACATAACATTTTAAATTAAATGACCAACTCTGTGCTTGGTGGTGTGAAGTGGCAGAAACTGTCCCAGATGGGAATATTTGTAAGAGTCAGAAACCATGTATTATCATGTGTTCAAATGCAAATTGGAGCCAAAGACTATGTAAAAGATGTATGACCCAATAGTCCCATATCAGAAAGTGAAGTGCTGCCTTGGTTAAAGAGTCCTGAGTACTTTTTGGAGAAAAGAATTAAGCAACCCTTTAAGTTCCCTCTAAAGGAACATTTAGCACAATTAGTTCATATAAATTATATACTGAAACCAAAGATAATAGGTGCAGTTTGGAAAATATTCTGCTGTATTATGAAATATGAATGCTGTGATGGCATTGAGTTGATTACATTGAAATGAACATGGGATACTTGGGAGACTAGAGCACATAAGTGTTTCACATGGAATTCTAATTTATGAAAGTTTAGAGGGATAGATAATACAATAATTCCTAAAGAACTTATACTCTGATTAATTTATTTGAAGTTATTTTTGGACAATAAATATAATTCCACAAAATGTTATCTAGAATATGAATAACTCTGGTGTTTGTATGTGTAATCTGAATTTTGATTGTGTGATCTGAATTTGTGTTGTGTAATATGAATTTTGGGTGCATAATATGAAATTTGTGTGTGTAGTATCAATTTCATGATAAGGACTATGTTAATAAGTCAATCAATTTGATTTAAGAATCTCTGTTACATGTGGGTGTTGGAAGCTTAAAACATCTTTTGGAAGTAGATGCTACTATCTACATTTCATATGCATTTCTAGGCAAATGGAAAGAAAGCCATACTACAGGAAAATATTTCGTTTGAGCTTCCAACATTAATACAAATTATACTTTCAATATAATTAGAAGACAAGAAATAAACTGGAAAGACAGTAGAATTTATTTTCAATTTCAGATTACTGACTTTCTGTTTGGACACTTGTGAAAAGTAAAGTCCTATTAAGTTGGTAAAATCATTTCAGATTACTTTTCTAAATCCCATTATAAAACCATGCAAGAAAGATAAGGACATATGTAATTCTTTTTTATCATCAAACTCTAAATTATAAATTATTAGTCTTATCTTGCGAACTAAAGGCTTGGGAGTGTGTACCTTTCTTCTGCTATTTTCTCACAGTGAAGTTTTGCTTCAAGAGAAGAAAAAAGAGGCACCAAGGAAGATAGAATAATTTGATTCCTTTTGTTTTGTGTTTTTTCTCATAAGTCATTAAAGCATTGCTTTAGCATACAGTTAAACTTTGACATGAAGTGTTATTAATACATAGATTTTTTGAAATGACTAGAATGTTATTTTCACTTTGTAGAATTATTTTAGCACTTTGTTAAAACATATGGCTTTGCCATCAACAGAGGGCCTGCATACACGTGTTGGTGGTGGGGAGTGTTACTTCTCACTTGAGCTGCAGCAGATTACCTGCCTCCTTTCCCCACGACAAAGCAAAAAAGACTTGGAAATTGCATATTATTTCAATTTTGAATGGGCATGGTGACAGATCCTATAATTACAGCAGCCACTTGTATCTCAAGTCACCTTTCAGTTCACTGATCCAGATCGCTAAATGGTTATTATGTAGAGGACCATGATGGTTTTTATGCAAAGGGCACCTTATTGTCAAAGTAATGGGATATGTGTTTAAAATGAGCAGACGTTGTGGAGGAAAGTAAGCAAGACATCCCTATACTATGCTGAATCTGACCATCTCCAGCTCAGAGGATCATCAGAAAGAATGCCAGGCATCCTTTCACCCTCACTTCTATTCAGATGCACTGTCACTATAACATAGGTGTCTGCTGAGGGTCAACATACATTTTATTGGCTTAGCCTTGCCTACAGCAAAAAGCTTTTGCAAAAGATTCTTGAGTATGAAAACATTTTTTATAGTTCCTACATATAAGGGAAGGTGCTACATCAAATCCATCTGATGATGATATTATATTATATTATCTTAATGATTCTTAATAATTTTTAACCAGGTGTGGAACCCTGGTCTAGAAGCTTGACACAGTGCAAATTCTTAAACTCAGCTAACTTGAGTAAATCAGAAGCACTCTTCAAGAACTCTAACATCCTGTATACAAATGTTCCCCTACATGAGTGTTAAGGAAAAAGCAAGTTTGAAATCATTTGAGACACTTTCCTCTCCCGTCATCAATAAAATTGTGCCACAAGCTTAGTCCCTTATAGGAACCTACATTTATTATCTCTGACTGAGGTCGAAGGCTCGGGCATATTCCACTGGAATCTCTTCTTACGAACTTCACAGTCTCAGAATCTCACAAGATACCAAGGTGTTGTTGAGAGCAGAAGACATATTTGGTGGGCAGCTCAGGGCAGAAACTCCAGAAGCAGCAGTTTCAAAATGCCCCTGGTTCTCGGGCCAGAAATACTATCAGGGAGCTCTGTTTTCTTATCTCCTTTATGAGCACCCTGCCTGAAGGCTCTATGTGATGCTGGGAAATAAGTTCCAGTCCAGACATTAACACCTTCTATTGAACAGCTTTGGAATCTAGATCGCTTCGATTTTCATTTAAAAATGGGTTATATCATGCCCAAACTTCAGCCTATCTCCTGATCTATATGAGGATTACTTCAGAGTGGAGAGTGTGACAGTAATGTGGTATCTATCAATAGGTGGAGACAAACCAATGACTGCTTCCTTAAGAATTAGTCATCCAAAATAAGCACATATGTCTAATAGGGATAGATATTATTTGTATTTATTTTAATTAGAATTTACACATCAGCAGATGTTAGCCTGTCCTATAAAAAGGTCTTGTGGAATTCACTAGTGTCATTGGTGATCAGAAAGACATGTTGATCTGAATCTGAAGCTTGTGGCACATAAATGGAAAGCAGGTTGAAGTGGGCACTTAAATAATTAGAAGGCAGTGTGGTGATTAAAAGAACAGAAGAATGAAGAATTGGAGAGAGGCAGGAGTTCAAAGACAATTTCCAGGAAGATTTGTAAAGAGGATACATACAAATAATGATGCATATCATTAAACTACTGGACACTTGGAAGCAGACCATTGAGCAGTTGACCTCAAGACTGATTCTTCTCGTCAGGACTCCCTTCATGGAAAAAAGGCACTTGACTCTCACTGCTAACATGGATAAAGGGCACCTGACAGTCGCTGCCAACAGGATTCTCTTCTTCTGCCTTTGTGTTTTTCTTAAGCTTTATTTTTTTTTACTGTTAGTTAAAATGAACTGCTGACCATAGCCTCTTCCTTACTACTATCGATACTCCAAATTTATCAAAGAATTATCAGATGGTCTATGTGATCACCATTTATAAATAAACAATTCAATAATTTTAAGAAGAAAATCATCTCAGATATTAAATGGATGGCTTGGCGCTTTCTCTTGGGCTTCTGTAACTGTAATGTAGAAGGGAGGCAGCCCTGTCACCTTGGCACTCACTTTATAAACATTTCACAGCTGTGTTCATTGTATATGGCATGGTTTCCCCTATGGACAATGATTAAGCAAACATATACATTGAGCATATTGTGCCCCTCTACTAATCCTTCCTCATCCCCCCCTTTGATCAGTCCTCCTTTTCTACTAGATAGATCCATGTCCTATACACATGCATGATTTTATGCATCTATGTAAAATTGAGCAGCCACACATAAAGGAAAATATACAATAGTTATTTCTGTATTTGAAGACATCCTGTGAAGCAGAATAAGATTTCGTTCTATTCAAATCAATAAGAAACAAAATTACTTCCTAGACAATCTTTCTTGGACATAATAAACTGTGTGAATTGCAGAATGGGCTGAAATTAATGAAGGTGGCTGAGAATATGAAGTTTGTGGGGTTTTTTGTGTTTGCATAAAGATAACTGGCTCAAACACAGGCGTATGATGCTGGTGCCCCAACATTTTGAGATCTGGTCTTGCTAGTTGAGTCTGCTTTAAATATATATTTTCGTACTCCTTTTGGTGATGAAAATATATATTATATTTTGAGAAAATAATTGCTATTCATAAAAATAACTAATGTTCACCCAAAATATTGGTATATATCCTATCCCTTAAGGTATTCAATAGTGGCCTTGTGAAATACATGTGATTATGATTTTTACTTGAGGAATCTGGGCCTAAGGAAAGACAAGTGATCAAACATTATTCCCAAGCTGAAATGTTGCCAGGCATTAATTCAAAACATCTATGTAACATCATTGTTTTAGCGGGCTGCTAGATAACCACCCATGACAAAGTCTTGCTAATTTGTAATGTGTAAAAGTAAGCATGATCTAAAAAGCATAATGTTTTTTTTTGAGGTTGCCTGACCTGTCTTGCTGTAGCTGAGCATGACAGCCTGGCTGGAGGTGTGACTTGCCCAGTCCTTCTTCCTTGACCATGATGGTAGAATGTAGCAGCCAATTGGGAATTTACAGCTAGGAAACTATACTGTAGAGAGTTGTCTGTGAAGGGCTGTCAATGCAGGTTCCACACTAGGAACCTGGAGTGGAAGAACTAACTCTCGAGAATTATTTCCTGACTTCCACGCAGGCAGTGTGACAAACATGTGCCTACAACCGCTGAGTAATAATAATAAATAAAAAATAAAAACAAAGCTCCAACATCTAGTCTACATGAAAAGCCATGGAACCATGATCAATTATGGTTGTCAATATGATGCATCTAGCAAGAGGGAACTTCACCTGAAGAATTGTCTTCATCAGACTGGACTGCGGGTATGTCTATGGGGCAGTACTCAACTTCATATGGAAAAGCAATAAACCAGGATATCCAAAACAATCCTGTACAATAAAAGGACTTCTGGAGGCATCACAATCCCTGACTTCAAACTCTATTACAGAGCTACAGTACTGAAAACAGCCTGTTATTGGCATAAAAACAGACAGGAAGACCAATGGAACCGAATCAAAGACCCATATCTTAATCCACACACCGTTGAACACCTGATTTTTGACAAAGAAGCAAAAATTATCAAATGGAAAAAAGGAAGCATATTTAACAAATGGTGCTGGCATACCTGGATGTCAACATGTAGAAGAATGAAAATAGATCCATGTCTATAACTATGCACAAAACCCAAGTCCAAATGGATCAAAGACCTCAATATTTCCTTGATTTCTAATTGATGTAGGAGGGTTCAGCTCATTATAGGTACTGTTTTTCCTAAAGGAGTCGACCTGGATTATATAAGAACGGTATCTGACGTGGAGCATGGAAGCCAGTCAGTAAGCAGTCTTCCTCTGTGTTTTCTCCTTCGGACTTTTGGCTTGAGTTCCTGACTTGGCAGCTTTAGATGATGGATTATAACCTATAACTCACATAAAATGTTTCCTTCAAAAATGCTTTTTGTCAGGATGTTTTTCACAGAAGAAAAGGACAGATATTTTATAAGTACTGAATGCCCCAGTAGGATGGTGTCCTTAGCAGGAGTCAGCCATATTGAATGTGTCATGGAGCAGAGGTCGAGTTGTCAATTTCTATATATTAACTATACTAATTTCTTGCAGACATATCCAAGACCTGCCCCCCAGGTTCCATTTGCCCCAAATAAAGATGCTCAACACTAAATCATAAGCTTTTCTAACTTATGGAAACATGATTTTATGTCAACTTTGATTGCTTCACTATGCACTTCTCCAGTGAGTACTTTGTAGATGACAGCAATGTCAAAAGGTTGCATGTATCTGTTTAATTCCCTTCTGTTTCTTCCTCTGTGCTCACTAGAACTCTAGAGGCAGAGGTTAGTTAGTGAATTTAGGAGACTATGGTCATGATGACCAAACTATATGTTTTTAGTGGTTTCATGGCATTTGAACCGACCACACATTCTCTCTTGAAGTGGTTCAGTACAGGAGACTAGATATTGTATGAAGCAATGATACTCAGAATAGCAAGGCAGACACATTTGTTGTAGAAACAGCATACTGCCAGGGTTACACCAGTATTAAAGATGAATAGAGGTTCAGTAGCTGGCTCTGCTAGATTCTTTTCAAAGCTAGTACAAAGGAATCTCAAATATTGATATTCTGGACCCAGCACTGTCTCTCCTTCCCAATGTGAACATATGACAAGTAGCAAGAAAACTGTGGTGTACAGGTGGTTCCCCCGTTTTGTTTTAACTTTATAGTAAATAGTTTAAGTATCTTGGCAGTGCTGAAGACACTCTTGCCTGTTTCTTTGGCTATCAGACTAAGAGACAGTGGACCCCATGAAACTGGAATTTCTCCAAGACTCTCCTGTTGGGAGAAATAATAAGCTGAAGCCTGGTGCCAGCCCAAGTTGGAGCTCGCCTCCTACAAAAGACTCCACACAATGCTGACAACTTGTCAAAATAGCTCGTAGGTGAGATTGGAGGCCAGACAAAGCTGATGTGCAGGACCACATTTTGACTGGAATTATTTAGAGATGAAAACTTCTTGTCCTTTTTAAAACCTATCTCTCATGTTATCAGACCATAGACGGACCTGAGGTAGAGGTCATTTTGTTCTCTGTCACCTTTACCTGGTTTCACCATATTAAGTACATCTCCCTCTTACGCATTCAGTATAATCCATACTTTTAATTTCCCTTCTAAGGAGAGGTGGATGCTCCCAACTTGTTAGGGCAGCCAGGGACAGGCTTTAGCGCTAACCACTCCAGCAATGATGGCATGCTTGGGAAAAGCATCATTACAGTTTCCTTTGAATGAATTTGTAGCTTGTGAATATTTCTCATTTTTGTGACTGACTATGACCTGTGGTGTAAAGATATGATTGAGGTTCATGTCTAAGGGAATACATTGAGTGATCTGACAAGCAACTCTTATTTTAAGTTTGAAATAAAAATATCCCTGTTACTTTCAGGACTGGACTGTGATTAGCTCTACTCAGATGGTATATAGCTTAGAGCTCTGTGCAGGAACATTTCTCTTTTCTATTTGAAGCCGGATCAGTGTATCTGAGGTGAGTGTGCCAGCATTTGTGGTTCTCACCCCAGGTTTTTTTTTTCATGTGTGTTACTTTATAAAGTTCTATATTGGAACACTCATAAAGGACTCTGTGTGCCTTCCTTGATCTACCATCTTATGTAACTAGCATGCCTATCTTATGAAAAAATTTTCTATCTAGTTTGTGTGGGTCAAGGGGTGCATATGTGAGGGTGCACACACATGTTCATATGTGTGTACACATGCACGTAGAGACTAGAGAACAGCTTTAGCTGGTGCTTATCTCAGGTGCTACACATCCTGTTTATTAATTTTAAAAACTTTTTGTTATTTTTATGCTCATGCATATGCAGTTGCATTAGTTTATATGAGCAAGAGCCTGCAAAGGCTAGAGGGCCTCAGATTCCCTAGAACTGGACTTCCAGGCTATTATTTAATGCCTGATGTGGGTGCTGGGAACTGAATTCTGGTCCTCTGCAAGAGCAGTAAACAGCCATCTCTCCAACTCACCACACACCTTGTTTATTTTTTGAGGTAGGGTCTCTTACTTTTACTGAGAGTTTGCCAACAGAGCTGGGTTTCTGACCAGCAATTCCTATCTACCTCCACCCCTGCAGTTCTGAGATAACAAACTCCACTCACCATACCTGACTTTTTAGGTGACTTCTGGGCATCAAATTTAGGTCCTCATGATAAACACTATACTGGTTGAGCTCTTACCCCCTTAGTCTTTCATGGTTACTTCAGCATCATATAAAAGTGACTTCATTACTACACATCTGAACTTCTCACAGGACTTCTTGCTCATCACTGTTGTGCCATTAAGTGTCCTATCAGAGTTTACAAAACAGTTCTCAGGCTAGTTCTCCAGGTGTTGAACTTTGTACTAACTGCTGAACTAGGGTCACTGTGAAATTCTAAGATTTAAATCTAAATCTGAATATCAGACTGTAGAGACAATGAACCCCAATGAAACAGGAGTTCCTCCAGGAGTTTTATGCTGGCAGAGGAAAGGCACTAGTTAGAGTCCTGGAAAGAGATTTCACACCATTCTAATAAATTGCCCTGCCACCTTACAGAATGAGACTGAAGTTTAGACAATGATGGACAAAGGTAGATGCGACCACCCACACCTTACCTAGACTGTTTAGATGTGGATTTTCATGGCCTCCTACTTACTTTAGCCTTATTTCAGAATCCTTAAAATCCTAAGGTAGACTTGGTAGAGTCACTGGATCTCTTTGTCCATCTTTCTGACATGGCTTTCTTGATCAAGTCATGCTCACTGTCCCAGGACAGATGGCTGAATTTGGCTTCTTGTGGCACAGGCTATGACACCAAGTTTGATAACAATATCAGTGCAACACAAAGGTATCAAAACATATGCAGGAAACTCTGGCATCCTTGTCCTTCTACAGCAGGAGAAGTCCCATGCCCAGGCACAGAATTCCCTGCCTGTCAGCACTGCCTGTGGCAGTTGCTAGTGTGAATGGGGAAGTTGTAAAGTGTCTGCATGCTTCTGAGCACCAGCAGCCTGTGAGTGCCAACTATTGTTGTTGTAAAGGAACCCAATTCTAAATCTGTGTACTTGGATCGCTGTGCTCAGTTTATTTAGAACATGGCATTTGGAGAGAGATAAAATACCAGAACACTCTGCCTGTGCCTTTTCTTATTTTCTTGAGCAAATTGGTTGGTTCTTTTTGCCAAACGATTAGCTAGCTGTAGGATGTAGCAGGGAGGACTGCCGAAAAAAATACAGTTTCACGGTGCCTATTGTGCTAGGTCTTCTTTGGATTGTTAATTTGAGTAGGGATAATCATCTGTATTGATTTATAAGCATAAAATTGAGTTTTGATGTTGATTCAAAAGAAGAAAGCAGGCATGAACAGTTTGATTTATAGTGTTATTAAGACAAATAATTAAGATTCCATTTCTCCAATCTAAGGTTGCCTGTCTGTGTTTACATGTCACAATATCGTCAGCAGTTTCTCGATGAAAAGCACACCCCAGATGGAATGTATAATTTACTTTTTTGAGGCCAGAAGCATATTTTGTGGTGACATATTGGAGACTGAAGAGGGGGGCAACTTCTGACTCAGTAGTTCTTAGGTGAGAGTGAGTTGATTTTGAAAGAGATGAATAGATTTATTGGGCACTCATTTTATAGGGTAAGTATAAATCATGTTGATTACCTTGATTCTGGAGGTAGCTGCTCATTTTCAGCCATGGAAATTTACTGCATTTATAAGGTATCCTTCCTACTTAAGTGATGGAAGCTATTGCTCCAAAGTGTATGATATCCTGAGGTTTCAATTATGAAGCAAACAGCCAAGTTTTCTTTTGTAATGTTTTGTGGTCATGTATCGGGTAATCACAACAAATGTACTTTTATTCCCAGCTTGTCTTTGTATGTCTCATCACTCTGGCTATGTCACTTTCTCTATTCTCCCAACTCTGTTTGTACTCCTGACATTTGTCACACCACGTCATAATTTTCTGACTTGGCTATCTTTAGTTTCAAAGCATAAGTTGCATGAGATCCAAGCCTTTGTCTGCAGATAGCAGCTGAGGATACACTAAACACTAAATTAATGGGATGGTTCTGTAGTGACAGGGTCTTGAAAATTCTTGGATGTGGGTTCAAGAGGGACAATGAGATGCACTGTTGTGGTTAAGGAGTTTATTAGTTTATTATTAGTCTGTCAAAGACAGACACAGACAATAACATGGCAGAAGCTCTGAAGAGAGTTGAAGGTCCAGCACCAGAAACAAAGTGGTAGGGGTTTTGAAGAAGGGAATCATAACCCATGAGGCAGAAGCATGAACATTGGCTTATAGCTCTCTAAGGACAGATGTGGTTACATAACAAGAAACTGAATCCAGCTCTTTGACTGCCAAGCAGCAAACTGCGAAGTGGGTGTAAAGTAGAATATTCCCTGTGATGGGTGTGGTAGTTTATCTTGTTTGTCACCTTTATACATCTGGGAAGAAGAAATCTGAACTGCAAACTTGTCCCTATCAGAAAGATCCCTTGGTCATGTCTCTGGGTCGTTTTTCTGATTTTTATTTCATGCGATGTAGTCTAGCCCACTGTTATTATTGCTGTCCACAGGTAGGTGATCCTGTGCTCTGTAAGAAAACTAGTGAGAAATGAACCAGTAGAAAGCCAGAGAGCAATATTTCTCTGTGGTTTCTCTTCCAAGGCCCTACCTTGCACTCCTGTCTTGACTTCTCTTGATGATGAACTATATCATGTAAGATGAAATAAATATTTTCTTGCCTAAGTTGTCTTTGGTCATAGTGTGTAGTCATAGCAATAGAAAGTAAATTAGAACACCAGATAAGATATTCAGTATCTGGGAGCTTTTTAGTTAGAGACTCATGGACAGATCTCAAGTAGGCTACCTGTCAGTATCTGTTAGTGAAGGTCTACTGCAGGTATTGTGGTCCCTCCTGAATGTCCCATTATATACTCAAATACTTAGGAATTTTGAAAAATATTTCAATAATTTCAAAACACAAAACTGGCTCTGGTTTTCCCACTCTTGATTTGATTTTTCAGAGTTGAACCTAAAACATCTTCTAGATTTGGGTCATGTACTCTTTTGAACACATGGCCATAGCATTTGTCCTTGAACATACTTTCTAACGAATGCCATGTGTTCCTACAGGGAGCATGACTTCGGCAACTTCACCTATCATTTTAAAATGGGATCCAAAAAGTTTGGAAATCCGGACACTCACGGTGGAAAGACTATTGGAGCCACTTGTGACACAGGTAAGGAATTTGTTACTATGTATGTTTCCATGGTGAGTTTCATGATCCTATGAGGACTGTGGAAGTCTTTAAAGAGGATATTTCATTGCCATCATGCTGATTACTAAGTAAAAAATTCCCAAGCTGAGGACTGTCTCATTGCCTTATATGATCTAAAGTGGCTTTTGGCAACTATACATACAAATTTTTAAAAAATAAATTTGTTGAAGTAATTAAAAAGAGGGTCCATGGTGAAGAGAGCCCTCATTTTCAAGACTGGATTCATTGTCTAAATGAGCCATTCCTCACTCACTTTCAGATGCAAATGCATAGGGAAAAACGGTTGACAGTTTCCTAGCAGTGAATATTTATTTAATATCTTTTCTTCACAGATTACTATGGCAACCTTTATCCTATTAGAATGGGGGGTTGTTCCATTTTGGGATTGATATATCTCCATGAGTTGACTTTCAAGAGCACGGAATGTCATCAGGATTTTAAGTGTTGAGAATTAATGTAGAGTGTCTCATGAATCATGTCCTTTGAGATCTGAACTCTTAAGCTCCTGCAATATGAAAATGTGAACTTTTTATGATGCGTTTGTAGAGATTCATTATGCCACATGAAGCTCGAGGCTGGTTTTATTGGTTTATGCTGGATGCTCTAACAAATTGCCATCAAGTTAATGGCTTCAAGCAACATAGATTTATTGTTTGGTAGCTTTAGAGGTCAGAAATTTTAATGTCAAAGCACCATCAAGCCTCTTGCATTCTGTGGCCTTTTCAGTATATCTTAGGTCAGCAATATAGAATCTGCTTTTCCTCTCCTGGTCTCTGCTTTATTCATGTATGTTCTATATGATGGAATCTCTTAGCTCTGCAATGTTGAACCTACTCAAATATAACAGAAAATTCTCTACATATTCATATTCTTAACCTAATTGGATCTTTAAAGTCCCTTTGCTATTTCAGGTAACACATTTAGACTTTCATAAATAGAAGGTGTCTGTTTGGAGAGAACTGGGCTGTATCATTCCCTGTCACATGAGTAGCTTCTGTTTCCTCCCCATGTGCAAAATATTTTAATCAAGTCTCCAAGTTACTGAAGGTCTCAACCATTATAGCTTCAACTGAATTTCAAAATCTCACTTACTTCATTGCCTTTAGTGGCTACAATCTCATGTGAGTCCTGTAGGGATAAGCCAAGTAAAGTTGTTCTACACCAGTGAGCAAGGCACGGTCTTCTGAAATGAATTGTTAAGAGAGACAAGCAACCTTAGTTACAGACATTCCAAGTCCAGAAACGAGGAATCATGAGAATAAATTTTGCTAACCTCAGGTGTAGAACTTCTTCTGGGAAAGTGTCACTAGATTCCAAGTCCTGTGAGCAACCCTCGGGACTTGATAATCTCCCCCTTGAATCGTTTTTTTTTTTTTTTTTTTTAAATGAAACACTGGCCATATCGCTTCTGTGCATATGTGAACATAGTTTCTGCTGGTCAAATTTGAGGGATACAGTAATTCTATTGAGGTCTGTCCTTTATGTTTTTAAACATTTTAAGAATCTCTTAGTTTCCCATTTGTAGCGGTGATGATTCATTCTGTTGAACAATTACCTGTAGTGCATCTTTCTTTGATATTCCCATATATAGGCATTTCCTCTGCTATAGTGGTCAAGGGAACCCCATGCCACACAACTAGTCTCTTCACCGCACCATTTACTGACTAAATACTCTATAGCATTTATTAATATAAGAGACTAGCAAAAGGCCTTCAGGTCATACAATGGACTGCCTCTTATTAAATGAAAATCCTTATGGTTTGAGAATGTAGTTGATATATAGAATGAGGTTCATTAGGAGACACGCCCTTATACCTCTGTTTGAGCCTTGAGTTGAGAAAGTGTTAAAAAGAAACAATAATGCATGAAAATCCACTTAAGAGGGCCTTAAAATAGAGGGGAGGCTTACCGTTAATACCTTAAGAGGGCCTTCAGTAAGAGGTCAGGCATGGTGGCTCATACCTTTAATTCCTGAGCTCAGAAGACAGGAGACATAATGAGTTCCAGGTCGCCCAGAGTAGGTAAAAAAGAATAACAAATAAGGAAGGCTGGAAGGTTAACAAACCCTCCACCAAAGTATCTGTCTGACATTTGTAAGTTTTCTGGGCAGCTGGGATGCTCTTCATCATGTGGTTTAGTCTGAGGTAGCCTATGTAGCAAAGATCATGGAAGATTTAGGCATCAATTAGAACCACAAAGTTGGAGCAGAAACCACAGAACAGAAAGGATTCTTATTCTAGCCATCAGCCAGGGGCTAGGAGCTGGGTTGGTATCACCTGATTTCTTGAGGCTATGACATCTCCCCTCTTAGAGTGACCTCTAAGAGTGACCAGGATTTTAAAGAGGCACACTATGATTGAACACCTCCCAGCATGTTTTCCTGAAAGCAACTATTTTAATTTGGGCATATTTTGCAAACTTTGAAGGCTAAGAATTTCCAAATTATCAAATTCCATTTCGCTTTTAGCTTTAATAATTTTTCCTTCTGCTTACCTTTTTTATTTCACATGTTTTTAATAACTAGCCAGGAGAAATGAAGCCACTCTATGATGATATTTTGTTTGTACTGTAAAAAATAAAGCTTGTCTAGAGATCAGAAAAGCAGAGAAGCTAGCCTCTAGTTCTTACCTCTACAAAATCCTCAGAACCAAGAGGTCAAGATCCTATCTGTACAAGTCCTCAAACCAAATCCTGTCTTTATGAAACCTCAGACTGATTTCTGAGATCCTCTCTCTTCTGGTCTTATATTCCTTTCTTCACCCAGCCATATCACTTCCCATCTTCTTCTCCCTAGTGCTGAAAGCTATGAGCCACCACTGTAAATAAAGACTGCTCTTTTATTTCCAGGCCACCCAAACCCAAATAATTACACAGAAATTATATTAATTATAACACTGATCAATAATTCAGGCATATTGCTAGGTAGCTCTAACATCTTAAATTAACCCATTTCTATTAATCTATGTATCACCATGAGGCTGTGGCACACTGATAAGGTTCCTGCATCTTTCTCTGTTGGTAGTTATATGATGTCTGCATGACTCTGCCTTCTTTCTCCCTGCATTCAGTTTACTCTTCTTGCCTAGCTCCATTCAACTCTGTGATAGGCCAAAGTAGCTTTTTTTATTAGCCAGTGGTAATAAAACATATTCATATCATACAGAAAGGAACCCCACATCACACCACCCCGTGGCTCTGTTTCCTTTTAGACTGATTCAATCTTGTGTAACCCAGGGTAGTCTTGAACTCACAGAAATCCATCTACCTCTGTCTTCTGAGTGCTAGGATTAAAGATGTGTGCCACTACCACCTAGCATCTATTGCTGACTAGTGTTGCTAACTCTGTACTGTGATCCTCAGGCAAGCTTTATTTGTTACAGCATGAACAAAATATCACTACAACACTCCTTCATGACTTTGCTTAGAAATATCTTCAGTTAAATATCTATGCGCATCACGGTTCTAGTTTCTAATAATTGAAGGGATCAGTTCAGCTCTAGTTTCTGCAACTCTCTTACAAACTTTTGTTTCCCTCTTCTTTCGTATACCACGCCTCTTATTTTTTTCTGAGACCCTTGCTAATGTCTTCTTTGTAATCATATTTCTAATAGGATTCATTATGATGATTTGAGTCAGTCTTGAAGATAACAAACATCTGCACCATTTTCCTAGTGTTCTGAACTATCACCAGCTGGGGTGTTAGGAGACATACTTAAAAATACAAACAGACAAAACAAAACAACCAAAAAACTTTCAAGAAAGTCATTGATTCAATTATTTTTTTATTTTTTTTATTGATTCAATTATTATATTTGTTCATTGTGTTTGGTGGCATGGAGGTCAGAGAGAAACTTTTGAGAGTTAGTTCTCTTCTTCTACCTTCTGGAGTCTGGGAATATAATTCAGGTCATCAGGCTTATTAGCAAGGACCTTTACTTGCAGACCCATCTCACTGGTCCAAGAGGTTTATTATTATTAATTTTTATTGTTTATGTTCCTCATGCTTCCTTCATTCATTGTCTTCCTCTTATCATTCTGAAGACTACCAAAAAGTCCCACTTTCTGAAGACATCCGTATTTGTTTCTAGTTGTTGCTGCCATGATTTACTACTGTAGCACCTTGTAGCTTAACGACTACAGATACATTACATCACAGTTCTGAGATGAGAGGTCCTAATACCAAGGTGTTTGTAGGAATGCATTTCTTGAGCATTCTTTATAGTGGAGGCTCTAGGTTTTATGTTTATTAGTGTGTGAGATCTATCTATTTCCTTTCTCTGCCACACTTCCCTCCATCTCCAGAGCAGTAGGCTAGCCCCTCTAAAGGACTGCCTCTAACCTCAGGTCATAGGATCCCATCTCTTCTGTTGATCATCAATCATCCTGCATCTACTTTATGAGGTTCTGATGGTCACAGTTAGCCTCCTGGCATGCCTCCAATATGCTCTAACCATCTCCATAGCTATTTTCCCACTTGTGGTAATACATTCACAATTTTCAGGTATTATAGTGGCTGAACATTTATGGTCAAATGTTAAATGTTTATTTTCAAATTGTTTATGTCTTGTTAACTGTTTAATAGTGTGCTGACTACCTTCTCAGGTTTTTGTCCACGAAATGTTGGTTAGTGGGTGACAGTAATAACAAAGTAAACAATGGGATATTTTTATAGTCACTTGATAGAGTCATCTTGTCTTTTAAATATAATCAAATTTGTGCTTGTATTTTAATTTTGTAATTCTAAACTATTATTTTCATTGTTTTTTAAGAAAGCTTGTTTGTGTTGTATTAGAATAAGGGAAGTTGATAATAAAGGACGTACATGTAGAAGGACTACTTTAGGAGATGTCTTAAGAACAAGAGCAAATTGTTATCAAATGTTACTCCATGAAAACAGATAAAGACTGGGTACCTTCTCCAGGCTTCTAAAATCTTCCCTACATTATAAACATACCTGTAATATTTAGGTTTCAGACTAAATGTAACAAAGTACTAAAAGTTAGTACTTAGAATTACCCAAGTGGTGAATGAATGTAGTTTTCCATTTTTCATACTATAACAGAAACATGCATATTCATTTTCATATTAGTTAGAAACCAATGATGAGTATGTATAGATTTAAGTGATATTGCACAGAAGGAAAATTGTGTTGACTTTTAGCTTTGAAATTTTACACCTTTGTATCCTGCTATTGAACTTAGTTTATCTCAAAACCTTCACAAGATAACAATTAAAATGTTTGTCATTTCTAAATATCTTTCGATCCAACTATTTGAAGTTCTGTTCTATAAAATCAGTGATTAAAACCTTTTCAGAAATGATCCTGTTATGTTTGGTACTTAACACTGTTTGACTTCAGAAGGATTTAGCTCAGCAACTAACTATGACATTCATCAGATACTTCAATGTCTGCCAGCTTTAACTTGCATACTGCAGGGTTATAAAAATACTTTAATATAATATTGTTTAATATTATGTTCCACCTAATATATAGGTGGAATGTTTTACATGATGGTGTATACAAAAGCTGGTCAATTCTAGGAATGAACCCTTTATGATTTAATGGAGAGGACTGCAGGTTTTTGGAACACTTAAGAAGGACAAAAAAGACATAATATATTAGGTACAAATTCTATAACTGAGACTTAAAGAAAAATTTAAATCACAGAAGAAAAAAATTGATCCACAGCACTAGCTATATCAAATGCATACACACAACTTCATGAATAAAATTGTTCATAGCAAAATTGAATGCCCTGGGAGCATGCTTTACTGCCTCACAGATTCTTGAAAGCTTTGATAATGGGTGAAACAAACAACGCAAAAAGTAGAAGTCAATGTATTCAGAATCAACCCCTTCACTGTTATAAGAAAAATGACACTAAGAATTTACAATTAATAACAATTTAAATGTCAGTAAATTTTGGCTAATATTAATGAAGATAAATATGAACGTTGTATATTTGCCTAACAATGTTGAAATGGGCAGATACCTTTTGGAGAACTTTTGCATGATTAAAATCATGAAATTAAAAATAAGAGAGAATTCACCTTGTGAAATTATGTCATTTAAGAAGAGTCTTTAATTGTGTATAAATTGAAACATTGAGGATTTTGTATAAGTGTGACAGTAAGTACTATTATGAATCAGAAATCCTTTGTTTGGCATCATTATGAGAAAAATCATATGTACATGTACATACTGATGTACAGTGTATGTATCTGAACTAAGGAACTCTCTTAAATAAATTTTAAGAAAACTACAGACAATATATAAGTTTATGCCAAAGACTTACTCCTCCCAGCAAGTCATGCACACCCAGTAGTGGTTACATTTACTGTAGTGGGTTAGTATTAAATGCTTTTATTATTTTTATTTTGTTTTGTTAATTAATATTTTTGTCTCTGTATGTTATGATTCTGTGTGTGGCTATGTGTGTGTGAGTGCAGTGTCTGTAGAGGCCAGAAGAAGGCATCAGATGCCTTGATGCTGTAGTTATTGGCTGTTGTGAGTTTTGTTTGCTGAGAACTGAACTCAGGTTCTCTGAAAGAGCAACAAGTGCACTTAAGCACTGAGTCACGACTCCAAATTTCTCCATTACTTTAAAAAGATTTTTTTTTTAAAAAAAAAGTCATGTGTCCTCTTTAAAGAATTAGAGTAAAAGGGCTAAAGACAACAGAATTTAAAGACTGAAAACTAGGACCACAAAGATAGAATACAACAGTTTAAATAGCCATGATGAGCTTGAAATTCGATTCTTCTTTAATGTGGTGAAGCGACTCCCTTCTCAAAGGACAAGCAATGAAAAGGAAAGGGTGAAGAATAAAATTGAGAGGAAATATGGTGAGGAAGGAGAGAGATGACAGAAGGCCCATTAGAACTTCACCGGCCACACCCCACTGCAGATGCCGGAACACCTGTGGGAAGAGTGGGTGTTAAAAAATAGCACAGTTACCAAAAGACATCCAGGAGCAGATGGAATGCAGGGGTAAGCCATGTAAACATGGGAAATCTGTTTAAAGATCAGCTACTATCAAAAAAGCACCAGAACAGATGGATGTTAGATGATTATTAGTAGATGTTAAGGGACTTGTAATTTCAATGCTGCTGAACTTTACTGAGGGAAAGTACACGAAGAACTCATTAATTTTCGTGGAAACAACAAACTTAGTATTAAAAATGTGAGGAATCAGGGGATACCCACAGAAACAGCTGACCTGAGGTAGTGGGAACTCACGACTCCAGACTGACAGCGGGGTCCTACATAGGCCCAAACTAGGCCTTCTGTGGGTGACAGCTGTGTGTGTTGGGTAGTCTGTGGGGTCACTAGCAGTGGGACCAGGATTTATCCCTAGTGCCTGAACTAGCTTTTTTGGAGACCATTCTCTTTGGAGAGATATATTGCTCAGCTGAGACATAGGAAAAAGGGCCTTGTTCCTGTCTCGGAGTGATATGCCAGACTTTGTTAACTTCCCATGGGAAGCCTTACACTCTCTGAATAGTGGGTGGGGGGCCGGGTAAGTGGAAGGTGTGGGGAGCAGGAGCAGGGAAGGGAGTGGGAATTGGGATTGGTAGTAAAATGAGAAAACATTTAAAAAATAGAAAGAAAGAAATTAAAAAATAAAAATGTGAAGAACTTTTAGAATTTTCTTAAACTAGAAAGATAATCACTGTGCTCTCATTACTGAGTTTAACAATAGATGTTCAAACTTGAAAGTAAATGAGATTTGAAAAGAATTTAGATGTATTATATAGACTATATATAAGGAGAGTATATGGGGAGTGGGGAGAGAAGAAGGGGACGGGGAAGAAGAACATGAGGGATAGAGAAGGTCTAGTTTCGGACTTTCAGAGAGGGAGAGCAGGGGAAGAGATATCTTGATGGGAGGAGCCAATAGGGGCTTAGGAAGAAACTAAGGGAAATTCCCAGGAATCCACAAGGATGACCCCACCTAAAAATCAGAGCAGCAGTAGTGGAGAGGGTGCCTTAACTAATATAAACATTCATTTTGATGTCTTCAGATTTCATCTTAATACATCTTTTTCAAACAAAAAATTTATTTGTTATATTACTTAAATATAATGAAAATAGAAACTTCTAATGTTATTGAAAATTCAGTTTCTACCATTAGCAAGCTAAGAAACCAATGGTCATTCTGGTAGAATAGGATGGAGTTTACTGGAATTTTGATCTTTATTTCCTTATAGAAAAATGAATCTTGATAAATTTCACTGTGTTTTTCAACTTATTTCCAAGTATTTCACCCATTCTTTTGTTTACTAAGTATTTTCTTAGAGGATTATGTTTTCATTTTTGGATGATGTTTTCTTGTTTACAAATGGTAGTTTTCTGCTTTTAAGTTGAACTGAAAATGTGTGTCTGAAACACATAAAATTTCTTAAGGATTTTTGATACTTCTATAACTTATCTTCTTAAATATATGTATATATAAATATAGACTAATAAGAGGACCTGACTACACGTAACTTCGTCATGATTTAAAGAGAGTTGTCTTTACCACTTACAGTAAGATTTTACTGAATGGCTATATAATAGTTTTGGCGGCTTTGAAATAGTTTCATCTCTATTGTCAACTGTTCTCGAGTTGCTAGATTTTCCCTGTTGTACAAGGGGGGAGAGGAGCGGGTTGTATTCCCAGCATCCACCTCCCAGCCCCCTGCCGCCAGCCTGCTCAACTGCTGGTTGCTTGTGTATGCCCAAAATAACCACATGACAATTTTATTCATTTAAACTCTGCCTGGCCCATCATCACCAGCCTCTTCTTGGCTAGCCCTCACATCATAAACTAAACCATTCCTAATAATCCCTGTGTCACCACGAGGTGATGACTTACCAGAGAAGTCTAACCTGCATCCATTGGCGGCGGGAGCATCATGGCGACTCTCCCACTTCCTTTCTTCCCAGAACTTCCATTCTGTCTATTCCACCCACCTAAGGGCTGACCTATCTTACAAGCCAGGCAGAGTCTTTATTTAAACAATAAAAGCAACAGAAATAAAGGACCCTCCTACATTTCCCAAGAAATGGCATATATCTCAGATGTTGCTATCGAAATACTTCCTTGAATTTAGGTCACAGTCATTGATAGTCACTTTTGAGATAGGAATTTAATTGATTACTATGTAATTTGGAATCGGATTAGTTTCTGTTTGGGCATTAGGCTCAATATTTTAATATTTGCCACCAGATGGGAGTGATGCTCTTTCATTGTGACCAGCTGTGTTGGCCCATGTTTTGAAAGTTGATTAATATTTTTAAAAAGGCCATTTTAAACACAGACACAGAGAGAGAGACAGAGATAGGCAGAGAGAGATTTCAGAGTGATAGTTGTAGTATTAAAGATGTGAAATTATGCAATACGTATGTTCGTCTACTAAAAATTTTTGCAAAATAAGTACAAAAAAACTTGTTAAAATCAGCATTAATTACACTAATGATAATTTCAGAGACAAAATCATTGCACATGATAAAATATGGTAGTGTAATCCTAGCTTAGTTGTGTGTTTGACACACACATACCCCACAAGTACAATAGGAGCCCTTCCTCTCCCGATTGTTAGAGACAGCTGCTTTTAATCACAGATATTCAGAACACTGTGGTGTAACTTCACTCTGCTTGACATACATATACTGTCTGTTAACATCTGCCCATTGCCTTTTCTAGGAAATCCAAATCAATCAGTAAACCATTATCATGGTTTGAGACTACAAACTAGCTCTCTTAATGATGACACAACTGAATTCTCCTGTACCAGAGTATTTATTTGCAATAATGTCTGGAATAGGTCTGGTCATTATATTTTGTGATAATGAAATTATAATAAAAGTCTCACACCTTGATGAAAAAATTATAGGTAACTAATGATGGTAGAAAAAATGAATTAGCCTCTCCCAGGAATGAACCCTATAAATAGTTATCCAATTAAAAGTGGTCAGCATGAAATCATATACACAGGCAACACTGAATGGACTCAACAGGCTGTGTGTGTATGTGTATACATATGTATGTGTATATAGGTATGTGTATACACACACAAACATATATGCATATATATATATATATATGTGTGTGTGTGTGTATGTGTGTGTGTGTGTGTGCATACTTACTAATATGTGGCAACAATAGCCAAGAAAAAAATGTCAGTTTGAGAGTGGGGAGCATAGAAATGGAAGGGATTGGAGGGAAGGAACTGGGGAAGGGCTGGAGCAGGGAAAATGAATGTAATTATATTTTAGTTAATAATGTCTATAATATAAAAAAGAAATTAAAAGTCTCAAACAATGTAATGTGAATATGCTTAATTAATATATCACTTCACTTAGTAATTCCTACACATTAAATTTGAATGTATTTAGTTTCTTTTTCCCTCTGCTTTTCTGTGAATCAGCTGATTCAATCCTGGTCTCCTCTTTCCCTTTCCCTTTATCTCTTTTTCTCCCTCTCCCTGCCTTCATCTTCTTCTCCCACCCCTCTCTCTTCCTCCCCCCTCTAGTGTGTATTGTGTGTGTGTGTGTGTGTGTGTGTGTGTGTGTGTGTTGTGGGGTATGTGCTTCTCGGTGTGTGCTTGGATGTGTGCTTGGACAGATGAAGGTCAGAGACATCTGCTGGTGTCTTCCTCAGTTTGATTGGCCATCAATTAGTTCCCCAGGGCTTGGCGACTGAAGAAATGATCCATGTATCTGGCTTTTACACGTGTGCTGGCGATCCAAACCCAGTTCTTCATGCTTGTACTGCAAGCACTTTACAAGCTGAACTCTTTCCCTACCTCTTTTGATCTCTCCTACAAGTGAAGTCCTCATGGAACCTGGCCTGATTCAGTTTCATGAGACCCTTCTCCATGCTGTGAAGTCCCTATTGCTCTGAACTTAGAAGGAACTCTCCTCCATGACTATGCAGCTAATCACAGATAACCATAGACTATGTAAACAGAGACAGATACATGTGCTTTCACAGGTCTCACACCATCCTAGACTTGCAAGCATTTTTATTCATTTTCAGTTTTAGCACAGTAAATATTGTATCTGCATTTGATAGCAATATTTGAACAAAGCAAGACTTTCATATTTAAAAGAAGCCCAACATTGGGCCAAATTGAATTGTGCTGAATTATGCACTACAAATACTGATATCTTGAGTGTGTCATTCACAGAGGAGGACCAGCATGCAAGGAGCATGGAGAGAGTGGGGTTAATAATTTGGAGATAAAGGGGAGGGAATGGAGACAGCATAATATATTCCACAAGAAAAGTAATTCCAAGAGTTCTAACTCGGTGGTAGGACTGTAACTCAGTGGTAGGTCTATAACTCAATGGTAGAGCTCTTGCTTGGAAAAAAATGTCTACCTTCTCTTGTTTTTGTTACCTAATTATGGTAAAAGTCTGTTGTTTGCTGACCTGGGTCCATTTACAAACACCTTCCATACCCTGCAAATGACCAAATTAAATTGGGAAAAAAAAGTCTATGTTTCTTATTCAATGGTTACTATGTATGAATGTCTCAAATTTGCAAAACCTCTTTCATTCTGCTTAACAATAAAATCAAGCTGTGTCTCCTTCCTAATTAATTAATCTTGATTCCTCAACTATACTTTTTATGTTCTTGATGTTGGGTCCTTTATCTTGGAAATCCCTTCCTCTCTCTCCATATTCTTCCCTGAGGATTCTATTCTCCACTGCAGTTTTCACTGAAACAAGTGTGCTGACAGCAGAGTTCTAATTCAGTCCACCTGAAACAGCCTACCAGAGAGGTGAGCCTATTGTGACCCCACCCCTTTCTGAAAGTATCCTGTTTTCCTACAATCCTGATGGTATAGGACTAATTCCAAATCATCCAAGTCCTCTCTTCTGGTGTCCAGACCAGCCATCTAAGTCCTGCAGCAACAACAGATTCTTCTTTCCTGCCTGTCTGTTTCTACACGAGATGCAGATTCAGCATTCGAAACTGAATAACTTTATCATTTCCCTACTCTCTTTAAGAAGCTGCACTTGTTTTGTCTCAGGAAAAAGGGAAAACTGACTGAACATATCCTGATTTGAGAGCAGCGCTTGTCACTAAGCTGTTAGTGACCTGACAGTAGTCTGAGAGCCCATCTATCAACATCTTGGACAGGGGAGACACTGCTCCATCTCCATCTGAGAACGATATCATTTGCTTGAATCGCCATTCTATCTTTGAGTAGTTTTGTACCATTCCCTGCTATCACTGAGATGAGGACAGTCCCTCCACTTTTCTTGTTTTCTGTTTCTCTCTCCCTCCTTTCCCTATCTCTTCCTTCTTGTAACCTTCTTCTTTCTTTCCCTTTCCTCTATGCTCCTGTCCTCTCCTCTTCCATCTTCCCTTCTTTCTCACCCTCGTCTTTCTATCTGACTGTGGCCTTCATCTGTACTTCTCTTACAGAGGGGAATGCAATCTCTCTGGTGTCTACACTGGATGGACAGCTCCTTGAGGACAAGGATGAGCCCAACTTTCACATGCATTTCCACTGTCATGGGCATAGAAAGTTGTGGGTGAACATTTATTGCAGAATTAAGTAAAATCTTCTCTAAAATATGCCACACAGATATATTGATCTCTCTTCCTAATTCTTTCAGAATTAACAAGCAGTGCAAAGTGATTGCATAGTGCAATACATGTTTTATGAAGACTTTGATAATTTTAACAGTTGCTTGTTGTGTGATTTTTAAAGGTGATAGGCTAACTGAGAGTAATGGGGTAATTTTTATCTACATAATAAAATGTACTATACATAATGTGTTTATAACAGTATTTATAACATATATATATACATACATACATATATATATCACATGGTTTGTGCCTATACAAAAAAGATTGATGAATCTTTTCAGAATTTCTATATGTGATCTGTATCTTCTTTAGAAAATAAATTTACTTATTATTATTTTTCAAAGGACGTTTAAAGACTGCAGAGATTGAGAGCAGTTGTTGCTATTTAGAGAATCATGCTTAGTTCCCAGAACCCACATGTGCCTCACAGCCATCCCTAACTTGAGTTCCAGGAGATATAAGGTACTCTTCTGACTTCTGCAGGCACCAGTTATGGACACGGTGCACCTCCATAAATAACACATGAAAAACACTCATGCATATACAATAAAATAAATATTTTTAAAAGTTTTAAAGGAAGGTCCCTCTTCCAAAATAACTGTTTAAATGTATGTATGGGCTTTAAATATGATGTGTAAAATCGTCTTCATTAAAGGTTACATAAAGATTATGAACTTCACTTTTGTCAAACTGCCATTCAAATACTAGTTCTGTACACACTGTTTTGCTCATATTCTATATGTATATGTGTGGCATGCATATTTGCATTGATATATCTATGTAAATGTGGATATGCATGGGTGTATATCCATGTGGAGGCCAGAGATTGATGTCATGTTATCCTCATTCAGTCATCCACCTTAATAATGAGGCAGCCTGTCTCAGTCAGTCTCAGAACTCACTGATCTGACTAATCTTTCTAGCCAGTTCACTCTGGGGATCACCCAGCTCTTTCATCAGAGGTTTGGATATAGGCAAACTACCATACACGCCTAACATATATGTGGGTTCTGTGGCTCCAGACTCAAGTCCTCAAGCTAGCAGATCAAGACTTGTCCACTCAGCAGTGCCCCTGCTTCATTTTTGTTTCAGAGTTGTTTGGCTTTTTAACCAAGTAAATCTTACCCTCTCTACCTCCTGGCCATGGCAGCCAGACCTACAAGTTCAGAAGAGCTAAATAAGCTTTACTTTAAAACAAACAACAATCCTGTCTAGTAGAAAGATACCACATTTGAGACATTCATCTTTATACTAATTTTTTATTATTATGCCAACTCTAAATCACAATTGAATTTATTGACATTATTTAAATTCTGGATATGCTTCATTTTGTAGTTCATGTAACTGTTTTTAGCAATGCTGAAATGGAGAGACAGAGATATTAATTTTGTTTTTCCAAGATCATTCTCTTGCTGGAGATACAAAACAATGGTAAAGGCTGGCCTGGCATATAGAAAGCCATGTGTATGGAAATTAATAAGGTAAAATTTGACCAATTTAAATAAAGTTCAAATTCTTTTGTAACATATTTCCTCATCCCGTTAGATGACTTCTTGTGACTTCTGTCATCACTTTAGGTCGTAATAAAAAGAACTTTCAATGTAGAACTCAGAGGTGCCTCAGTTCACTGCAGGTGGGAGCTCTGTCCTCGTCCTGATGCAGGCTGGGCCTCTGTGTCCTTTATGAATAGCCAGCCTCATAGGCCACTGTCTCTAGCTTTTAACGATTCATTCTTTATAATTTAATATTTTCTCTGTATTATTTATGTGTGTCATGTATGTGCCTGGTATCTGTGTAGTCCTAAAGAGGGCATTCTGTTCATTGCAGTTAAAGTTATGAATGGCTGAAAGCCCACTATCTGGGCGATGGGAGTCAAACCCAGGTTCTCTCCAACAGCAGCAAGTGTTCTTAACCACTAAGCCACTGCTAGCCTGTCATCTGCTTTTTCTGACACAGCTTTCACTCTACTCCCAGATTATCCTATGCTTTCTCTGTCTGGTATCATTCCACGCCATGTAACTCCTAGAGTGGGTATGAGTGTACATACCCATGCTTTTCGTTTCTTCTCTTTAGTTAAATATTCATTTTTTATTTTTGTTTATGTCTAGGTATATATGTCTATATGGACTAATGGAAGTCAGAAGAGAATGTCAGTTTCCCTGGAGTTGGATTTACAAGTAGTTCAAGCTGTATGTTGTGAATCCTGGGAATGAACTCAGGTTGTCTGGGAGAGAATCAAAGACTTTTAACCTCTGAGCTTTCTCTCCAAACAATAATGAATAATTAATGAATGAATAACTTTAGGATTTCTTACTGAATGGAATAATGAACATTTGACTGACACAGTGAATGTCTAACTCTGAGAAATGGGAAATTCTCAGGATCTTTCATCACTGAAGACTCCAAACTTAGCAGAGCTAACTTTACAGAATAAGCCACTTGCAATGATTTCATGGATGATACTATTTGTTAAAAATGTTAAATGTTAGAAAAAAACATTAAATCTGTGCTTATGAAGATGTCATCTGTATCGGTCAACTGTTTTATAAATTCTGGTCCCAGGACTTATGATAATGTTGCTGTGTTGTTTCTTTAGCTCAGAATAGCAAGAAGAAGGGCAGAGGCTAAGGTGATTGGGTTTTTAAAGCTCCCCTACAGCATGTGAGTTATCTATAAAAAGAAAAAAGTACAAAATACTTCAATATGATGCTATTACAGAGTATAGCTATTATTTCAAATGTGCAGTGGTGCCCATGGTAATGGCTGAGATGGTAATTTCATCCTAAACTGTAGTTTTCAATGGCTTATTTAACATGAACTCCCAATTTACACTGTTGACTGAGGATTCTCAAGCTTGTTCTTTTGCCCTGGGGAAATTTCATAAAGAGATGAGATAGAAATCTCTTTAGCTGTCTTATCCAAGCATAGCGAAAAATATAATGTTCCCTCAACTATTAAAATTTTGAAATATTTTGGTGACATGTACATTATTAAATGATTTCCAATGCTTTATCCTTCTTATAAGCATATTTTCTCAGAAAGGACAAGCTGTGTAATTTAACACATTATTCAAACATTTAAAATAGTTAGACATTATAAAATCTTAAAATTTTAATCATGCAAAATGTATTTCTTTAAGTCAGTATGGATTCTATCAGACCATTGTGTGTGGATGCTATTAAAATATGCTGAATTTCACCTATTTTTCTTTGCTGATTGTTGCTCTGTATCCACTTGCAGTCATCTAGCAGCATTATAATAGATAATTGTGTCAATGGCCTCTTGGACGTACTCATTTGTACTCTTCCTATTTATTCTAGTCACCTTCAGCTTTTCATTATTCAGTTGTATTCCTAAACTACTAAGAATCTGGTTGCTATTATTTTTATTTGCTCTCTGGAATTATTTTTGAGAATATTATAAAGATTTCAATGTCC
Source organism: Dicrostonyx torquatus (assembly GCA_028555095.1). Lineage (NCBI taxonomy): Eukaryota > Metazoa > Chordata > Mammalia > Rodentia > Cricetidae > Dicrostonyx > Dicrostonyx torquatus. The sequence continues at coordinate 735,380 of JAQHUG010000320.1, forward strand.
TGCTTCGAGTTTTCCAGTCATTGATATTTGGGAGGAGGGAATCTTAGTTGAGAAAATGCCTCTATCACGTGGAATTGTAGGCAAATCTGTGAGACATTTTCTTAATTAATGATAGATGTGGGCAGTACCACCCATGAGCAGGTGGTCTTAAGTTGTATAAAAGAAAAGACTGAGCAAGTTATAAGGAACAGGGCAGTTAGTAGCAGTCTTCAATCGTCTTTACTTTAGTTCCTGTCTCCAAGTTTCTTCCTTGAGTTCCTGCTCAATTACCCTTCATGGTGTACTGTAAGCTGTAAGAATAATTCTTTAGTCCCCACATAAATTTTTCTCATAGCATTTATCAGAGCAATAGAAAGCAAACTAGAAAGAATGACTTAACATTGATTTCTTTTAGGATTAAAGCTGCTTTTTATCCTTTGTCTACTTTAAATTTAGAATTCGTAATTTTGGAAGAACAATGGATTCTCACTTAATTATCTCATGCTATAGGTATTTCTTAAGGACTTGAAAGTATTTGCATGTAGCCAAGACAGAAAAAAAAACCTGTTATGGGGCACAGAGGAGGTGGAAGAAATTTGTTCTGGTCTTTGATTCATAGCAGGAAGGAATTTATTTCAAAGCTGCTTTTTCTCTGTGATTTCTGGTGATTTCATAAGCCTTGTTAGTTTTGTTTTTGCATATTTTTTAAGTGTCAGATGTGTTTGTGAATGGGGTTATGTGAATTGATGCATATGCATGTATGTGTGCACATTTGATTAAATAAAATGTATGCATGTGTGTGTGTCCATATATATACAGGCATGGATGCTAGTGCATAGAGGTCAAAGGTTGACGTAAGGAATCATGTTTGAACGTTTTTTCATATTATTCATTGAGTCAGTTGATCAAATCTGCTATCACTGCCTACCTTGCCTTAAATTATAAAAGGGAATGTATCACACTATTGTGCATGCATTTTTGTGAATTCAGGGAATCCTAACTTTGGTCCTTTTGCTTGCACATCAATCACTTTAACCACTGAGCCATATCTCCAGCCCTGCCTCTTCTTGAGTAGTGATACATGATTAATTGATATTTTAATCAATTTATTGATTTGGATTATGACTTTGTTTTGTGTATGTGTATACATGAAACTTGACACATTTTTGATATCTGCTTTGATGTAAAATATTTTAATCATGTAAAAAGCATGAATACACATATGTTCACATGCATACATAAAGGGCCAGTTAACCTTAACTGTCAATTTGATAAAACCTTGAATCACCTTCAAAGAATCATTTACAGCTGAGTATTAGGTTGTTTTGTGGGTAAGTCTGTGAAGGACTATTGATAATTTTAATTACTATAGGAAGATTCACTCTGCTGTGGGCTATGAAATTTCTTACGCATGTGGTTCTAGGCTGCATGTAAAGCCATCTGAGCATGATTCAGTAGGCTAGAGAGCCAACAGCTTTCTTCCACAGTTTCTGCTTGAGTTCCTACTCTGACTTCCCTCAATGATGGAGTGTTACATGGAAGTCTAAGCCCGATGAGCCATTTCTTCTCAGAAGTTGATTTTGGCCGAACTGTTTATCCCAGTTTTCTACCATGTACCATTGTGTGGCACCCAGGTTACATGAAAAGGTTTCTGAATGAGTGGCTCTAAATGATATTATTCCATGAAGATGGACCTTTTAAGGTGTTATTTTGTGTGAAGGTATAGAAAGGCTAGAAAATAAGAAGGTGTTAAATTATTTTTTTTATCCTCTTTTCTCTCTTCTAGACAATTGTCATCTTGTGGGGGGGTCTTTATTTGACTTACATGCCCCTTTAAACTCTATAAATTCTGTTCTTGTTCACTGGGATCTTTGAATCGAAAGTTTCAACCCATTCTCAATTATATTTGTGAAAATCTTTGTGGATGTATGCTTAGCTCATATAAATGTGGGTCAGTTCCACACTGAGACTGGCCAAGGTTGAAGGTAGCAGCTCTTATTTTGAGCCTGAGCTCATCATGAAGATTGCAATGGCTGTCCATCCATCATAATGACCAAAGAAGTTTTCAAACATAGAAGAAAGAGCTGAAATCTCAACTTTGATTTTTTTTTAATCATCAAGAAGAAATCTAAATAACTAGTCTGGGGGAATAAAACAGAGACCTTGAAAGTCTAGCAAGGGCCAGGCTTCTTTAAAAAAAAATTTTTTCCCACAACTTGCAATTAACTTTATCTAGAGCTCATGACTGTATTGACTTTAAGTATAAAGAAAGCATATTTTATATAACTAATAGTTTATGCACTAGAGTGGCTCAGATTTTACCAACTGTTCCATCAACTTCCATAGTTTAAGGTCATGCTTCGTGGGTCATCCTTACAGCAAGGCACTGATATTCTTCTCCCTTCCCCTACTGCCCCTGCTTTGTTTTATATTCATGCATAGAGTTACATCAATTGATGGTTTTAGATGAATTTTTGATGCTCTGTCTTTTCCCAGAGGAGCCCTCTCTCCCCTTTGTTGTCATTATTATTTGAAGATCATCTGAGAACACACGCCTTCAATTCTAACTCATCAAGAGCCCATTTACTTTTTAAATAACAGTTACTCTATCTCTCGGTTAGGAGCAGGTTAAGACTAGAAATTTTTATGTTAGAAATACATGCAAATTTCTCAGAATGGAATAGCCGGTCACTATTTCTGTCATGGGATTATATTACAGGAAAATATATCTTACATTGTACATTAATAACAAATCAATTTATCACTGGCTATTCCTGCAGAACTATAATCTTAATGCATGTGATGTATTGGGATATTTCCAGAAGACCCTTAATAACTATTGAGGTTTAGAGAATTAAGCATATTCATGAAAACTATTGAGTGAAAGAACTGAACTTTAAAAGCATGATTTGTGGTATTTTAAAGAACCATACATTATTCTTAAATACTATACACTTTCATACCAATTTGAGAAATCATAGAGTCTTATTCCCATGCTTGTTTTTATCCAGAGTGACTTTTGAAATGTTTATGTGTCAAGATATTCGAGGTGAGTTCATTAGGTCATTCATTTCAATTGCAGGTGTTTTTGTCTGTTTTGTTTTTTGATTTTTGTTTGTTTGTTTGTTGTTCTTTTTCCAAGACAGGGTTTTTCTGTGTAGTCCTGGTTGTTTTGAAACATACTCTGTTGACCTAGAGTTCCTGTTTTTAAACTGTGTTAATATTTGTATTTATTACATTTATTATGTGTGCATGCACACAGAGGATAACTTGTAGGAGTCTATTCTTTTCTTCCACCATGTGGATGCCAGGATTGCATTCAGTACATCACTTGATTTATTTTAAGTTGTGAATACATACAGGCATTCGGCTTCCTCAGCACCAGTTGGTTGTTGAGTCTTCCTTTTCTTCTGTGTGTATTTCTTCTTTTTGTATATTTGTTGAAAGCAGACTACTAATATCTATTTTTGAGAATATGTTTTAGCAATCAATTTTTGTATGAGCGCAGTAAACTTTGATGGCAGTAGGCGTGCAATACTGATATCAGGTGCTAATGACTCCAGTTTTCTTCTTTTTTAAAAAATTAAACTACTTGAAGAGTTATAATTTTTCATTCAATATGAATTTATAGAATTTTTAATGAATAAATGTGAAAAATACCATTGGTATTATTGTTTTGCTTTGAAACCGTATGTGGCCTTTAGTAATATGAATATTTTCACTGTGCTAACTTTTGCAGTCCACAAACTTGAGATATTTTTCCGTTCCATCAGATTCTCTTTGGTTTCCCTTAGCAGTGTTATATTGCAGTACCTTGAAATCTTTTGAAAGTAATAAGCAAATTCAGTCAAGTTTCAAAATAAATATATAGAAAGCAACAACATTTTTGTACAACAATAGTGAGCTTCCAAAACAAAGAAGCCCATTTAAAGTAGCTCCAATGCTAAAATACTTTTGAATAAATTTAACTACAGATGTATGCCCTTGATTCTTCTCTTTCACCTCCATTTGTGTGAGCTGGTGATTTTGTATATTCACAATATCTGAGAGTCCTTTAATGTCTACCCTACTGGTAAACTCTTCTTTTTTAAACTTCACATGAATTCTTGATAGTAGCTATTATCCTGCCATCTTCAAGCTGTGGGCATCCTTCCTGAGGTCCTTTGAGGCTGACTTGGAGATGAGGAATTATAATTATCTGAATTTGCTTCTCTTTATGTTATCTTCATTTCTTCTTCATTTTGAAGGATAATCATTTCATAGTTATATTTTTAAATGTGTGTTTGTGTGTATGAATGTACATGGTGCAGATATCTTCTGAGACCAAAAGGGGATATCAGATACCAAGGAATGTTACAGGCAACCATGTGAGCTCACTGATAAAGGTACTGGGAACAGAACTTGGGTACTCTGGAAGATCAGTATATGTTCTTTACCACTGAGAGCTGCCTTTCCAGCCCTTGAACGATAACTTTTTAAATGGTATTTTCATCTTTCCTCAATTTCTATTTTCTTTTGAATTTTGTATATTTTGTTTGTATTTCTTTTATTTTTTAAAACTAAGATTTCTACTGAATTCTGCTTCTAAATCACATGTAACACAAGACATTTTTTCTCATGCTGTTTGTAGAATTCTATGTTTTAGATCTTTGAAATTTTAGCTAAACATATGTCTTAAAAGTCCTGATTGGTAGTCATCAATCTGATTAAAGGGAAAGGCCAGTTTAGACATCCTCTCCACTGATGCTTAGAGTCTTAGCTGGGGGTCATCCTTGTGGACTCCTGGGAATTTCCCTAATGCCATGTTTCTCATGGCTCCCTCAATCAAGATATCTCTTTCCTGGCTCTGCATCTCTGTCTTCCCCCTTCTTGAGCTCCCTATTCCCTTTTCTTCCCCTCCCCTTCGACCCTCCTTTCTCTCCCCTTCCCATATTCCCAATCTTTTCAAGAGATCTTGTCTGTTTCCCTTTTTCAGGGGATCCATGTATATCACTGTTAGGGTTCTCCTTGTTACCGAGCTTCTCTGGGATTGTGGACTATAGGCTAGTTATCCTTTGTTTTACATCTAACATCCACTTATGAGCGCGTATATTCCAGGTTTTTCTACCTGGGTCTGAGTTGCCTCACTCAGGTTGTTGTTTTTTTTTTTTTCTAGTTCCATCCATTTGCATGCAAATTTCAAGATGTCATTTGTCATCATAGAATCTTCATCCAGCAACTGATGGAAGCAGGTACAGAGATAGACAGCAAAGCACTAGGCCAAGCTTCCTGAGACCAGCCCAAAAGAGGGAGGAGTGATAATATGAGCAAATAGATTAAGACCATGGTGGGGAAACTCACAAAAACAACTGACCTGAGCTAGTGAGAACTCACTGACTTTGAACTGATAGCAGGAAACCCCGCATAGGACCAAACTAGGCCCATTGATGTGGGGGACAGATGTGAGGCTTGGGCAATCTGTGAGGCCACTGGCAGTAGTACCATGATTTATCCCTAGTGCTTGAACTAGCTTCTTGGAGCACATTCTCTTTGGAGGGATACCTTGATCAGCTTAGATATAGGGGTGGGGAGGGCCTTGGTCTTGCCTCAAAGTAAAGTTCCAGACATTGTTAACTCCCAGTGGGAAATCTTACCCTCTCTGATTGCATTAGTGGGCTAGGGCCACCCTGTGAGGTCTGAAGAAGTCTCTGAAGCACTTCTCAATATCAGAGTGCTATGTGGGCTGGAATATATCATTTGCCCCAGGCAAGACACTCAACAGTAGCTGAAGGCTGTGCGGGTACCTTTTCGAGGACTTGTAGATTGAATTTCTCTGAATTGCTAACCAACCACTTTCCAGAACAAGTGGTGGGTGGACACACGTGCACATGTACATATACCCACTCTACACATGCAGAGATACCAGTATTTAGCTTTTTAGGAAAAAACTAGACCATCAAACTATGGTTTTAGAAAATTTAAACATGGCGGATTAACCCTGAATTCCATGGCTAATCTGTTTTGCCGAGAAATAGTTAAAGCTCTTTCACGTTCTGTTTGCTAGCACAATTAGAAGATCAGTTTTGGTCTGGAGATGATTCAATTTATTTTTGTATTAATTTATAATTCACATTTCATTTTCTACCCTCAAAATTATTGCTGTAAACAGGGTTTCTCATGTGTTGTACCATGTTTTAGGAATACTTAGTCATCAGACTAAAAGGGGAAAATTCAAATATGGTGGTAAAATACACTCTTCTCCTCCCTCTTCAGAGAGGCAAGAACTTCCCTGTTAAGTGCCTGCTGCGCAACCTTGGATCTTGTTGCACTGTAGCGCAGTGTGCAAGTCAGACAGCCCTCCAGTGATTCTTGCTAGATGGTCTTCCTTAGGAAGAGAGGGTTGTGCTGGTCAATAGCTCATTTTATTCTACATGCATTGTTTTAAAATATAGTAGGTGTGTTCTTCTGTGGAGTTAGACAGTACTAGTTCTTCAGCCCTGAAAACTTATATACAAGTAACATTATATAGACTGAATGGGCTGTATTTTTGTATTTAGGAATATATTTGTATATACATTCATGTATGGAACAACAATTAATGAACAAAAAGGCCACGAATTTGAAATAGAGCAAAAGGGGATATGTGAGAAGGTTTGGAGGAAGAAAGGAAAGGGAGAATGATGTAACTATATTATTATGTAAAAAGTAAAAGAAATAATTTTTAATGCAATAGGTGGCAGGCCCAGAGTAGATTCTTTCTTTGGTAGAAACTGTATATAAATGCATTCTGTCACCCAGCCCATTTCACATTCAGGTTCTTATGTGTTTTATCGCATATACACTACTGGTGGAGAATGCTAGTAAATGCTTTTTGTTATCTTAGAAGATAACTTTAACATGACAAGAATCTCCAAGAATAAAGCACATAGTTAAAACTAGTTTTTGTTTGTTTGGTTGGTTTTGGATTTTGTTTGTTTGTTTGTTTTGTTTTGTTTTGGTTTGGTTTTAATGAGAAAGAAGTTAAGAAGGAAAATTCTGAAGAATACAAGCAAACAGGATTAGGTTATGACTCTTATCTTTTAAAAGATATGGATTCTGCCATGTCAGAACAATCAATGGGAAACAAATGAGATAATATTTGGGAAACTCCTAGCTCTTGGTGCATAAGAAGTGCTGAATACATTTGACACTGTTAGGAAAATTAATTGCACAGGATTTCCAATATAAACAGGGTAAATGTAGGATAGAACACTATGTCACCAAATATTTGTAGTAATTCCTGTATTAATGCCTCTCTAGGAACTGTGGGATGAAGTCTCATAGATCATGGATGCCGGGGGATTTTATTAATGAAGGGAAGATTGGGTGTTGGGAGTCAAGCAAGTGCTGGAAATTATAATAAAAAAGTTCATGGAAAATGGAAGATAAACACAAAACAGGCAAATTAATTTACAGCTCAGACGAGAAAATTGGATTTTTCTCTAGATATACAGATTTTATTAGCTAAATAAATAGCTATGTTCTATAACAAAATAAAATTGTTTTCCAAATCAAGTTTTACATGTTGATAGATATCAAGGACAGAGTTCTATTCCTGGAAAGTTAACAAACATTTGATACCTGACTGGAGTCTCAAAAGACACAACCACTGAGCAGCTAGTTATCCTGAAGGCACTCATTATCTTGGGCCCAAGAACAGATAACTGGAAACACATTTCTACAGGAAAGAAAAAAGCAAACATTAACAATAAACAACGGCCACAGCAAATTTGCCTGAATTTCAGAAACCACTGATAAGGGGAAAGATTTAAGTTTGCTAACAGCATCAAAAGATTTGAGTACTTAAACTATTTTCGCAGTATTTTTCGCTTATGTTATTGACCCAAACTGGAAGCTAGGAAGGGATCTTCTGTCTCTAAAACCACCAGACTGGGAATACTTTGCTGATTCTGTGTGAAATTGTGGCTTGAGACAAAGTACACTGGAGCACAGGGCTTGTTTCTTGGACTGACTTTGGAATAAGTCAAGTTAAAGTAGACTACCTTACCTTTAAGTATCTTGTATAGCAAAGTAATTAGATGTTTAAAAGCCCTAACTGAGACCTCTGAGTGACTTGTTCAGGGTTATCTATCTTGGGTTAGTTGAAATGAAATGTTCTATTATGGAAAATGGGTGGAGGGGGTCAGGTATTGAAATTCAGGTATCAAAACAGGAACTTGTTTACAATTTACTTGCAAATGATGGAGAAAGACAGGATAATGGTGTGCTCAGTATTTTCACAGAAGCCATTGTTTGTAGTAAAAGGAATATAAACATACTTGATAGTGATTCAGGCTGGAAGAATACCATAGCTCCTAATATTATAGCTGAATTACTGAATTACTTCTTAAAGTAATCGACCGAGGACTCTGGTAAGACAAGAGGACAAAAACATGTAGAATGTGGCAAATTAACACATGTGTTGACATTGATTTTGGAAGCTTTTTAGGGCTGAGGAGTTATGTCATTGGTAAGGAAGCATTTAGGCCAGCAATATGGCTCAGCTGCTTAAGGTGCTTGCCAGCAAACACTTGATACTCAGACCTAAAAGACCCCTAGAGTGGGGAAATTCTCACTCAAATCTCAGGAAAACACGATCCCTCAGGAACTCATGAGAGACCCGTCATTGCTGCAATCACATGAGGTTTATTGACAGGACAGGAACCAGTGCACTGGGGCTGAAACTCATTTTCCACACAGGGGTAGAGTTCAATGATGCCAAGTAGCTGGGAGGATTATTTAAGGGAAGAAACTATAACCCAATAACCTAAAGGGTGCAGGGAGGGCATCATTGGAAAATTCCGAAAATACCAGTGATCATTGGAAAATTCTGCAAATATCAGTGAAAATCACAAGGTGGTAACTCCCTGTTTCTCAAGATTATTCTCAAGATTATAATCTAACTTTATGGTCAGCTAGTTCTTGGAACAGAGTCACTGAACCAGCTAACCTAGATAGATTTTTG
>JAQHUG010000320.1:745031-758190 GCA_028555095.1 Dicrostonyx torquatus
ACACACACACACACACACACACACACACACAGAGAGAGAGAGAGAGAGAGAGAGAGAGAGAGAGAGAGAGAGATACATGTAATTTTTTAAAAAATAGAGAAGTGTGACATTTTCTGATTACTGAACTCATAAATCTGCTGTGTGTGTTTTATAGAGACAAGAATATCTTCTTTAAATCAAAGTACTGTTACATTATATAAAACATCTTTCAATCTATGCCACAGACTACAGACTGCATTTTGTCTAGCTATAAAGAATTAAATTGCTGCTGTTTGCAGGAAGATGGGTGTTGTTGGAGATAATTATATTAAGTGAGTAAGGCAGTTTCAGAAAGACAGATGTGGCACATTCTCTCTCATTTCTGGATCCTACTTTTTATATAGATATAGAAAATGATTTATGCATCTTTGATATGAAAGTAAAAACAAATCTTTTCTAGGAGAGAAAAAAAGAGAGAGTAAAGGGAAATCTGAGAAGGCAAGGAAGGAGGGTTTGTGGGGTGAATATATTCAAAATACATTATATCTTTATATTCAAATGTCCTCACAAAACCCAGGACTGTGTACAATGGAAATGAGCCAATGAAAATATTATTTTGAAATATAAAATTAAACAATCCAAACACAAGAAAGGCAGGAAATGGAAGGTTCTCTTTCATAAGGTAACCCTTAGTCCCTAGAACACTACTCAGCATGCAGTAAATATTCAATACAAATTTTCAGAATGAATGACTGTTTTTGATTTTACTTGTACATATAAAAAGTATGATTTCTTTTTATTAACTAAATTTAACTTCTATTCAGAATCCTTACTCTTTGGGAGAAAAAAAAGGTATTTATTACTCAATTCTAGTTTTCCTTTTTAATCCACTGGAAATATGTCCACGTTCTCAGGAGTTTATATCTTAATAAACAATGGATATATTTTCTTGACTTCAAAGTGATTTATATATAGAGGCTTCCCAGACTTCTTTGGTATGGACGGTTCCATCTCCAAGCATGTTTGTGGATTTCTACTGAGTGAGCTCTTTTTCTTTCTCTTCACTGTGAACACCCCAAGGACCCTTGAAGCTCATTCTCTATCTCAAAATCCTAGAACTGAAAGAAAAGATATTTTAAGTAAATAGTTGAACGTATATATGTCTAAATAGATAAGTTAAAGAAGAAATTCTGTAACTGTGAAGAATCCTCAAAGACCAGGGATAAAAAACAGAAGGAAACTACAGTCTAGGGTCCTATGAGCATCTCTGGTGGTCAGTTTCAGTTAGGCACAAGAGGCAGGTTCTACAGCAGGAACCATGTGTCACTCTACCTCTCATATCTTATCCTTGTCTGGCATGCTAGGTTTTCTGTGTCCAGTTGAGAGCAGCCAGAGTGATATGGGGGAGGGGGAATAAGTATCCACAGCCTGTAAAGTATCATTACCCAGATAATTAGTTCTGTGAGTGACTGCCAGAAACAAGACTCTGCCCTGTCAGTGAATAATTCACTAAGACACCAGCTCTGGCCTCATCAGTGGATGGTCTAAATGGGTATAGGAGACAGTAAAAGAGGGGTCCTCAATTTTAAATCTGAGTACATAATGAAGACTATAGAATCATTTGAGGAAAGTCAGCACTAAGGTAAAATTAATCTACACACAAGCACATATTATATTTTAAAAATGGGCAAAGACAGAGAAATGGATCAATGGGCAAGCGAACTTGCGATATTGTGGACATAAGTGTCTGAATTCCAATCTCCAACCACACATTGAGCATGCCACACACAGTGCAGTCTGAAGCAGAGATTGGAATCACTGGAGCTTCCTAACCTCCAGCCTGGTTTCAGGTCCAGTGAGAGACACTGACTCAAAGGGGAAAAAGTGGCAAAAGAACAGGCCTCCACAGTACATGCATGATTGCATGCCCCTGAAAATATCCCATTCACATTGACAGATGGGTAGACAGACAGACAGATAGGCAGACAGACACACACACACACACACAAAAGAAGCTATCACCAATTAGCTCTATGATCTTTTAAAAGATCTCACAATCACTTTGTATCCTATGTAGAAAGCCTAGGTGTCTGGCATTTTCCTAACACATATGATGAGCCTTATAGAAGGCAGAACATTGCAAATCAGCCCATCTCACCTTCCAACTCATATAATTTCTCTTTCCACATACCTCTACTCTCTAATTAATCATTGTAACAAATTGATGTTAAGAGATGGAATAAACTGGAAGAGATAATACTAAAAGTAATTTGTAATATAAATAATCCTAGGGCATTGGATAGGAAATTCAGAAGTCACTGAAAACAAAGGGAAGTGACAATCACTAAGTGACCACAACACTGATACATGCTTGAAAAAGACATCTGCTTTCAAAATGAACATCAACGTGTATGGTGACTCACTGAATAGCAGATGAAAATGAATAAACCAACCCAAGGCAACTTTGTGACTTATTAGTGTGCTTATTTTACCTCTTTCTACTACAGTGATAATCATGCTGGGTCTGGGGATATGTGCATAAAAATTTCTTTAGAAAGCAGACTATAAATTTTAGGATTTATATCTGAAATGTTCTTAAAAAGAAAATGGGAATAACTCTTCATCCTCCCTGTTGCAGAGTCCAGAAGTGGGGCTTTGGGAGGTGATCTGGTAAACGCTTTATCCTTTTGATCCATTCAGTCCACTTATGGACTCACAGTTTGGTAGGGAGGGGAAGGTCTTTCTTGTTCAAGGAAGATCTCTCTGCACTTCCTGGCTCTCTTCAGAAGAGCAGTTTTATCTGTGTCACTATGGGCCCAGAAACAATGAAGCCACGTGACCTTGGACTAAAGTCTCTGAGTCAAATGAGCCAAAACAAGTAAGTCCTTATTTTAGTTTACTTCTCTAGGTCTTATGTTAAAGAAATAGAGAACCAGCATAAAACAAAAATAGAGATTTGTCACAGGAAGCCTTTGCTTTGTGCAATAAATAATGCAAAGCAACAGCTCTTGGGTGGCTGACATCCCACTTCCAAGCATCTATCCACCACACTTGATTTTAGAAGCCCTGGGTCCACTTCATGTTTCCCCTTAGGACCCAAATGATAGGATGTGTTCCTATCTGATGCCCAGAGCCCTCACCTTTCCTATTTCTTCTTCCTGCAGGTTATGGATTTCTCTCTGTGGGAGGCATTGACTTCTCTCTGGGAGTTGCTTGTTTGCCTTTTTCAAGACATAAGTGTGACCATCATCTTCCTGGCTTAGCATTCTCTGAACATGATTTCTTTTGCGTGTTTGGGTCTTGAAAATACTCACTAGTTTCTCTTCACAATCTTTGAAAAACCATGTGCAATGGGAACTGATAACTCTTGTACGCTTTAGACTCTGAAGTATACCCAACAATGTTTTCTGTTCCTTTTTACTGCTTAGATTTTGTTCTGCTTTGTCTTCTTTTTTGGTTCAGTTTTATTTATATAGAGAAAGGTAGAGGTAGGGATTCATAGTAACCTATAACTTACAAGACTTACTTTGCAGGTAATTAAGGCACAGCAATGCACACATATAAACTAAATAATTTGGAAAATGATTACTTGAATTATAGAACAATGTTTCTTGCCTTCAGAGTATTTCTTGTAATTTACTTTGAACACCGTGTTTCCCCGGTGTGATAAAATATAATTTAACTCCTTTTAAAGGATTTGCTTTACACCTAGAAAATAATTCATTTAGGAAAATATGAAAAAGTGTTTGTTTTCAAATAAGCACATAGTCTCCAGTCCATAGGTGGATAAGATGGTGCTGATGTTGCCTGTTAGTTACCCACCTACCCCCGAACCAGCTGATGTATGAGCTTTCTTCCCTGATGTATATGGTCCATCCCCTCCCCATAATGTCCCCAAGAACTTCGCTTCCTTTGGCCAATTGTGGAGACTCCTGTTCCCTGCTCTGGAGCCTTCCCCTGCCTCTGCAAGCTACTGTAGCCCATTTACTCCCCTCCAATGTTTGTGGTCACGGATATCTTCCTTGTCAGTTTTATCTCTGCTGCTGGTAGCAAATAGTGCCTGGACTTTCCAGGGAATATGTGCTGCACAAATGTCTTCTGGTTCTCCCAATATTTAAACTCCCCCACCCCATGTCCCCAGAGCTTCTCCCTTCTAAATCAATGCTTACTTAAGCAGCCATCCCCTTCAGTTGTAAGAAAGAACAGACAATGGGCTGGAAGGGAGAGAGCATGCTGAGTCTCTCCTCATTCTGGGAAAGATCCATCAAATGACTGTATGGACAGCTGTCCATGTCTTCTCCCAGCCAGGATTCATCGCACAAACCATCTTCACACCTCCCATCCCTGGTGTCACTTTCAAGGTGATGCTGGAAATGGGGCTATTTCTACACTAACAGCTGAGACTTGGAAATTTCTCCAGAAACCATCTCAAGAGCCTGAAATATTTTGCAGCCAATTAGGGGACAGCTATGAGCAGAAAGAACAGAAGAGAATGTGCTGCTGAAATGCATTTGCGCTTTGGAAACTTTAGTTTTGTTCTTAGCTTTAGAGAGGCCTTTATTAGCATTTGGCAGACACTTTTAGTGTGGAAGTCCCTGGTTTTGTTGTTAGTTTAAACTAACCAGCACATGAAGGAAGCAAAAATTCTTGGGGATTTAGAGATTTATCTCTCTTAGATGGCTCTTCTTCATGAATATTTATATTTTAGATCCTGTTAATTCCTTTGTACTGAAGAGGTAGGCTTTTCTGGTGTTATTTTTAGTTTGAGGCCAATCAACATAGCCACTTGCTGGTGCAGATGTTTCTGCTCCTCCATTTGCCTCCCATGTAGGGATGGGGCAATTCTCTCAACAGGATATTACTAGCACATCTTGGCTCCCACATGGATAAGAGTTTACAGAAGGAAAGAAAATCACTAAGACTGAGGCGGTAATTCAGTAGTTAAAAGCATGTACTGGTCTTGCAGAGGGCCAGTTTGGTTCCTGGCACTTATGTCAGATGATTTCTTGATTAGTGTTTCTATTGTTGTGATAAAATCCCATGACACAAAACAGCTTGTGGAAGAAAGGGTTTATTTTGTGTATGCTTCCAAATCACCCTGTGTCATCAAGGGAAGTTAAGATAGAAACCTGGGGACAGAAGCTGATGCAGAAGTCATGAAGCTTGCTCCTCCATGGCTTTCTTATAGAACCCAGGACCATCAGCCAGGGTGGCAACATCCACAATGGGCTGAGATCTCACATGTCAATCACTTGTTAAGATATCCCTTATGGGCTACATCCTGAGCCTGTAGAGCTCTACATTTTTCAAATATGGTTCCCTCTTCTCACATAACTTTAGCTTGGGTCAGGTTGACATACAAGCTAGTCAGCACAACACCCAACCACCTTTAACTCCAACTCTGTGGAATCTCACATACTTCTGAACTTCTCAGAAACCCGGAGTCACGTTAGCACATATCCACACAAAGACCAAAATATTCAAAATATTCATGTAATATATATGTGTGTATGTATATAACTTAAAATTGATATGTACACACACACAAACACACACACACGCACACACACACACACACATACACACACACACAGAGAGAGAGAGAGAGAGAGAGAGAGAGAGAAATAGCTTGTATACCTAAAGTGAATACAATTCCTTGAAGGTATTGCCATTTTATTGTGATTCTAACCTTCTCAGACATGGATCTTTCCCACCATACCTTTGAGAATCTGAAGAGGTAGGAACAACAATTCCTTGAAGGCATTGCCATTTTATTGTGATTCTAACCTTCTCAGACATGGATCTTTCCCACCATACCTTTGAGAATCTGAAGAGGTAGGAACAACATGGGGCATTTCAGAGTCCACAGATAAGAAGCCATTGAATGTGTATTTCTGGCTCAGAAGACTTCCAGGGAAGTTGACAAGAGGACATTGCTGAAGAACCATTTCTTTTTGAAATGCAGGGCTGTTGTCTTATTTCTGTTCCTCTTCCTTTTCCACCTGGTATATTAGTCAATTTTCTGATTGTTACAGTGAAAATCCTTGGGAAAAAAAGCACCTTAAGAAAGGAAGACTGTTTTGTCTCTTTCTTTGAAGGGATCCAGTCTGCCCTGACAGGAACAGCATGGGGAAATCAGAATGAGGTTGCTTCTACACTCATAAAGCAGGTGGCTTTTAATGTTGCCTGGGATCTCTACCTATGGGGTGATGCCACCCACAGCCAGAGTGAGTCTTTCCACCTTAACTGAAAAATCCCCTCACTGACACATCCTGAGGGTTATCATGTAGCCAGTTCTGCATTCTGTCAAGCTGACAGAGTTAGTCTACCTACCCAGGATCACCATGATACTCTGAAATGAGGTAAATGGATCTGTAATCAGGGCAAGGCTTTGCAAGTGTGGCAACTCAGTTTCCCTTCCGAAGGGCTGTTCTAGGGCAACATCTGGGACCTTGTGCTCTGTGGGACTTCAAGAACATAACAGAAGACTGGGGAATTAAATCGTTCTTTAAAACAATGTTTACTTCCCCAGCATCTGCCACCTTGAATACTTTTTATCATTTTATTTTAGACATGATTTCTTTTGCTCTCTGCTAGACTCAAAGCACAGTCCTTGAGGGCATGTCATGCTGAGGACTTCCATGCTTTGCCATTGCCTTCCTTCCTTTTATTAGTGCGGCTCCTCCATCTCATCAGCAGACCTATTGTATACACTGTTTCGGGCATGATAGGGCCATCTGCCTTTTCTCAGCCCTGAATTTCTGCATCTATTACGAGAGCTTCCTGCCTCCTTTTTCCAGGATGGTGATAGCAGGCACAGTGCTGACATCCTTGCATTTTGTAAAAGTTAAATGAGATAGACACAAAAAGAGGGTGTTGAGATGAATGTCCATGAATAATACGAATACATTATTAGCAAAACAAAGTGTGCAGGAGACAATTAGGACTGACCAGCTTTACAAACAATTTTTTTTTTTGCCTCAAGTCTGGCAAGATGGCTCAGTCAGCTAAAGTGCTTGTTGCAAAGCCTGATGGTATGAGTTTGATCTCTGGGAGAGAACTGGCTCCCACCAACTGTCCTCTGACCTCCTCACTTGTGCTACTATTAAATAAATAAATGTAAAAGTTCTTTGCCTCAAACTTCTGGTTTAATTTTTGTGAAAACCTCTCAGGATGTAATGACATTGAAATCTTTGTATTCTCACTGAACTTATTATGTATTATGGTTTGTATGCAATTGAGCAGGCTCACTATGCACACCTAACCTGGCATGCAGAACAGAAAACATGAATTTCTTCAGAGGGTGAAAAATTGAATACTGAGGGTAATTTCATGATGCCACAGGATAATTGTCTGGCTATTTTTTTAAACAGTTGTCTCAAATGTCTATGTGAAGCTGTCTTGTTTGAATGCTTTATTCTAGGATTTCATTTCCTGGTAATTCAATACAAAAAGGCAATCACTATCATAACTTAAAAGACTAAGATGAATAACAAGTGAAGAAAAGTGTTTAAGGGATGGATTTCTTTCAATTCTCATCTTTCTGTTTGTCCTATGAAATGCGTTTTTGTTTTATAAAGATAATGCTTGCAGGCTGAATATTTGTAGCTAAGAATTTGCATGAAAACTCTGAAACTAAATTTGTTTGGATCTTGTTACATTCTTGTGGCAAGACTGAAGACATAAAGCCTGGGCAAAGGACAGTAAAGCTTTTATCATTTCAAAAATGCCCACAAACCTCATAACATAAATAAAACATAAAAAACGTTCCAAGTGTCTGGATTCACAAATAAGTTACAGAGTACAAGGGAGAAAAATCACTGTGTAGATTCATATGGGAATCCTCCTCGTAGCATTCGATTAGAGAGATGAGTTAAAGGATTTTTACAATTGTGTACAAGTCCAGTGATTCTGGGTTCAGGTTTGTCTTTGATAGAAGAAAAAACAGATAGGAAAATGCATATTGTGAATTTTGATTTCTGATTTTCATTCTCATAAATTGTCCTCACTGCCTCTGGATGTGCCTAAGTCTCAAAGAAAAAAGTAATGTGTATGTTTGAAAGAAAAAAAATAGTTTCACATAAATAAAGATATTATGTTACTTGTTTTTAAGTTTCACATACTTGTTAGAAAGTTTTATGGTAATCATATGGAACAGCATAACCATTACACATGGATGTGTAACATCAGACTGAAGTCTCTGGAAGTTGGTGACATTTGGAATGACCATGGTGGCTCCTTGCTGTTTAGAGATTATGTTGTTGCTTCACTGCATTTTTGTGGACAGCCTGACCCTTAAGTGCAATATCCTTTGTGTAGTTCAACCCTAAGGCCCAAGTCTTATCCATTTTGGAAAAGCATCACCATTCCCTCTCCAGGCAATTTTCTCTTGGTACTCTTGTTCCACATGGAGATACTACAATTCTAAGAGGACGTTTATTTATCTCCTTTGACTATCATTAACAATAGTAAGAAAAAATGTTGGCTTTCAGTAGAGTGTTATGACTTAAGTCTGTAGAAATTGTAGCAACATATTTTATCCTGCCTAGGTTTCTGTACTATTAGTCTTTGGGACACAACATATGATCACTTTATGTTCCAGTATAACAAGAATAGATACATACTATCCTCTGTTGCTTAGAAGTGGTGTTTGTATTAAGCCTAGTGGTTTCCCAGGGATACTTCAGGGAATGGTATATGAGCAATTTTCTTCCTAATGTGTACAAAAACAAATCACTGGCACATTTTAGCCACAAAATGCTTGATCCTAAATTGCTGTGTTTCTGCTTCCCCAAGGCCTCTTTTGGCCATCTCAGTTCCCTTCTGTCAATTTCCATCTAATGGCTGACTTTACACACAGGCTACACAGGGGCTGAATTACACACAGGTTACAGGGACTCTTACTAGATCTAGTGCTTAGAGAAACAGTCAGACAAAACAGAACCATGCAAGGAAAGGAAGCTATGTAGGCAGAGTGGGGGGGTAAAAGAAGCAGGCGTGTGGGAGTTTCAACCAAGTATAACCCGAACTAGCTATATTTAATATATACAGTTTAATAGGGAAGAATACACACAGATTTACAGTACCAGACAGTGCTTCTCGAAGACGCTGGCAGACCCGCGATCCGCAGAAAGAGAGCGCTTCTCACATGGGTCTATCTTTTTATACCTCTTGGGACCTAGTGGTCAAGCCCTGAGTAATTAATTAACAACTAATTAGGGGTGGAATAATTAGCTAATGGCGGGGTGTGGCTCTTAGCCTGATAGGCTAGGACTATCCCCTTCACAGGTTTTGGATTTCAGAAGCACTTTGATGTCTTTCAGCCTTCCCTCAATGCTCCATTTCTACTTGGCAGAAAACAGAAGGTCGCCTTGAGAATGGGACCTGCTACTACAGCAGGAGTGTTGTCTCTCAAAGACTTGTGGCCCGGGGGCCAGTGTTTCTCCAAACCATTCAAGGAGCAGGAACAATCTGAATGCAGTGTTAGCAATCCAGGCAGCAAACAAAACTGAGCAGGATGGAGTGAGGACATGGAGTCGGGTTTGTGAGAAAATTAGTGTACTGACTGAATCTGCAACTGAGCCCTTCCAATTCGGACTACTTTGCGCGAGCGAAGTTCCAAAATTTTCTTGACACAACTATAATTAGTTGTTTGTAATCATAATAAATGTTCATGAAGTACCAATCTGCTTGCTTTCTTCTCTTCACCCTCCAGTTTTCCCTTCTTCCTGCCCTCCATCCCTTGGTTCTTTCCTCCCCTTTTTTGTCATCCCTCTGTCTTCTTTGTTTGTTTGTTCGTTCAAGATATCGTTGCTATATAGCTCAAGCTGGTCTTGAACTTGCTATGTATCCGAGGCTATCCTGGAACTCACTACATAAACCCCCAAGACTGGCTTTGTATATGATGAATCAAAGGCAGGCATCATCATATTGAGCATCTATGAAATCCCTCTAATACTTTCTTTTCCTTCTGCCACTTTATGTTCTTGTATTAATTATATGACTTAGTGTGCAAAATAATATCTGATCTAAATTGATTAAATGAACTGTGCAGCCTACTAACACTCTGGGACTTGTAACTTGAAAGAAAAGCTAGTTTATTCTTATTATGACTATATATAATTGTGAATGATTATAATTCTTGCCTACCCTGACAGTAGTGATCTAGTGTATTGCTTTTATACAGATTTGAGGAGATTGTAAATAGTATTGTTTCCCTAATTTCAACTTCCTTTCCTTTCTTTTTTATTTTATTGATTTTTATTGAGCTCTACATTTTCTCTGCTCCTTTCCCTGCCTCTTCCCTCCCCTTCAACCCTCGCCCAAGGTCCCCATGCTCCCAATGTATTCAGATCTTGTCTTTTTCTACTTCCCATGTAGATTAGATCTATGTGTGTCTCTCTTAGTGTCTTCATTGTTGCCCAAGTTCTCTGGGATTATGATTTGTAGGCTGGTTTTCTTTGCTTTATGATTAAAAATCACTTATGAGTGAGTACATGTGTTAATTGTCTTTCTGTGTCTGGGTTACGTCACTAAAATGATGTTTTCTAGCTCCATCCATTTTCTTGCCAAAATTCAAGATGTCGTTATTTTTTTCTCCTAAGTACTCCATTATGTATCATTTCTTTTTCTTTTCTTTCTCTCTCTTTGTCTATCATCTTTCTTTCTCTTTCTTCTTTCTCCTTTCTTCTCTCCTCTCTCCCTCCCCCTCTCTCTTTCTTTTTTTTTTCTCTCTTACTTTTGTAAGGCTGATTTTTATGCATTAATTTTCTATGCTACTACTTTCTTAATATGTTCACCAGGTGCAGAAATTTTTCCGGGGAGTGTTTGGAGACCTTTATTCTCATGGAGTCTTTAGTATCCTTTATGTATGAAATCATGTCCTCTGCATATAAGGATACTTTGATTCTTTCTTTCCTACTTTTATCCTCTTTATCTCCTTCACTTGTCTTATCGCTTTAGCTAAGAAATTGAGTACTAGATTGAACAGGATTAAGGATTAGGGACATCATTATTTAATCCTGATTTTATTGAAGATTTTTGAACTGTAATATAGTAGAGGACTAATGGAAGCTTTGACATTACACAAAATCTTTCATTTGGGGTTCTCATGTTTATTTATGAAGCAAAAGTTATCAGTCTGAGTGTTTACTGTACAACATTGGATTATTTTAAAGCAAACTGAAAAAATAATAATGACAATAACTCTGGCAGATAAAATAACTGATTTGGTTAAACTTCATGAGGGAATACTGCCCACACTCATTGGTCCATGGTTCTCTTTATGTTATTAGAAAAACTGACGGTTTTTTGCAGATAGCTCTAAATTTTTTGCTTTCCTTCTCTCCTCTGATCTGACCTTTTATTTAGCATTTTGGAGGGCAATATCTCCTGAGTAAGGAGGAAGAAATCAATGCTAGCAAAAGAGAATGTGCATAACTTCCCCAAAGCACCTAGCTTTCTCATTTCCTCCAAGTTTTCAGCCTTAGAGTGATATGTTCCTTAGACTGTGAACAATGGGATGCATACAAACCGGAATCTTGATGTTAAATTCCTTATTATTCAACAAAATATATCTATTTATGTTAATTTACCCTTCAAAGACATTTTCCCTTAGTAGAGGAGTTTTTGACAAATTTTGGTATTCTATTGGAAATTAAGTAAACAATTTTTAATTGCTAAACTCATTCACTTATATATCAATTTATATGCCACTAAAGTAGGAAGAAACTGTCTGACTTTATGATATTATTGCCAGATGAATGTTACAAAAACAATATTCTTGAAGATTGGCATCTTAGTTTGGCTGGAGTGCTATCACACTGAGATCTGGTTATGTTGATGGTCCTACAGTCGTGATTCTCAACTTTCCTAATGCTGTAATCCTGTAGTACAATTCTTCATGGTGCAGTGACCTCAAACATCAAATTTTTGCATTGCTGTTTCATAACTGTAATTCTGCTGCTGTTGTGAATCATTTTTGTAAATCTCTGTAAAATACAGAGTACTGGCCACAGCAGGGAAAGAGCAGAAAGCTGACCACACCAAGGAATGCTGGAAATACTGATCACTGCACAAAATCCCCAGGTAAAGCATCAAAAGTACAAGTTGTTTTTAAGCACATAGTCTAACCACAGATAACATGAAATTGAAAGTGAGATGCCCGGTTTTTTTCTTTTAAGACTTTGTTGTATTCCTAGACTTTATATTATTATTTCCTTAACTTGAAACATATTCATCTCTATTTTCTTAATTTCAAAGTTCCACAAAAGAATAAGCAAAAAAATACTGATCTGATCAACATCTACATAAGAGAGTACAAATAGATGCTTAAAGTGACATAGGAAATATCTTGAGTAGCATTCCATTAATAAATGGGAGGAATATAATGTTATGCCCAGTAGAAATTTTCCTGTCACCTTAATCAGCCTGCATTGCTCCTTAGTCAAGCAATATAAAACCAAATCACAGTAAACATGCCTTCAGTGAGAGAAATCACTGTCACTCACCCTAAAAACAGCATGTCAGAATGATCCTTGCCATTTCTGTTTACAGACAGACTTCTGTTGGAGAAAGGCGTTCGCTTGGGGAGCTTGCAATTAAAAGTGTTAAGTAACTAAAGTTCCTGGCTCACTTAAAATCTCAATGGGAATTCGCCCTACTGAATTTCAGCTTAGCTTTCCAAAATCATACTCACTGAAGTATTTATTCATGTCTCATTTCCTAGGGGCCCAATAGATTCTAAAACTTACAAATATACAAAACCAAAAATTTGTGCTAAAATGAACTTACAAGTATGGTATTGAACAGCATCAAGAAGCTAGCAAACATAATTTAGTGCCACTGTATCTGCACCCTGAGATAACTTGTCTCACTGGAATTTAGTTTTTTGAACACTGGTCAAAGGGCATAGACTGACATTCCTCAGAGCTAAGGCCTTTTTTTTTCTATTTTTCCTTTTAATCATTTTACCTCTCACCATATCTCACAAACATCAGGTAAATCTGGGCTGGTGGTGCCGTGTTCATTGCTAAGCAGGCAATATATAGATTCAATGCAATCCCCATTAAAATCCCAACAAAATTCTTCATAGAACTTGAGAGAATAATAACTAATTTTATATGGAAGAATAGAAAGTCCAGGATAGCCAAAACAATCCTATACAACAAAGGAACTTCCG
>JAQHUG010000320.1:760330-788008 GCA_028555095.1 Dicrostonyx torquatus
ATTCTGAGATCTGTAGATTTTATAAAAGAGATCTGAGATCTGTGTGAGGTCATTGCACACAGCAAGTTAGAAGGATGTCTGCTCCCTGAGCTTTGAGCTCTCTGCTAGAAGAAGGTAATCCTCTGAATAACATGACATCTGAGGCTAACAATCATCTGGAGAATCCATCTTTGTGGCACCAATACTGCCTGTAGAGACCTGCTATCCCCAACACAGTACAGGAATGTTTCTGTTGTCATCATTTACCTCATCTGACTTGTCTTTCTTTGATTCACCCTATCATGGTGAATGGATTTCACGTGGAATGCTAAAAAAATGGCTTATTTGGTAAAGGCACTTGGCACTAAGCCTGATGATCTGACCTTTATATGCCTGTGGTGTGAATGGCCACACACATGCATGCACATACACACACTCTTAATAAAATGTAATTCTAAAATCCCTTGAGGAAATAGAGGAAATTTCTGGTGTCTTTTGTTTGCTTGGTCTATTCTCAGAAATCTCATGTCTGGATTTGTCATATTCGATTAAGAAAACCATCAGAGGCATTGGAAGAATGATGACAAATGGACATAGGTTTTTAAAGCCATGTTTATAAAATAAAATTACACACTACACAGACTTGAGTCTTGGATCCTGGAATTACGAACACATAGGGCCAGCCTCCACAGAAACTGAAACCCCAGTTTTATATTATCCTAGTCTCTTAATTTAATATATCAAGATAGTATATTCACTCCATGGTATTCTGTTTATAAAACATACATTTTCTTGAAGAAAATCTAATGTGTACTATGTTGACAGAGTTTTCTGTCCTGCCAGGTCCTGTAGCCATTCAGTCCCAAAGAAACACACAGAGGCCTACATTAATTATAAACTGGTTGGCTCAGGCTTCTTATTAACTAACTCTTACATCTTAAATTAGCTTATATTTCTTTTCTGTGTTAACCACATGGCTTGGTACCTTTTATCAGTGAGAAATTCTCATCTTGCTTCCTCTGTGTCTGAGTGATGACTGCAGACAGCCTTTCCTCTCCCAGAATTCCCCTAGTCTGGTCACCACACTGATATTTCCTACCTGGCTACTGGCCAATTAGCATTTTATTAAATCAATACAAGTAACAAATCTTTATAGAGTACAAGACCATAGTCCCACAGTACTCCCCCCCCTTTGTTCTTTTCAAATCAAAAACTCTGAATCTAATCTCCTTTGTTTAGCTTTTTTTTTTTTCTGAACATTATTTGATGTGGAATTCTCCTCTGTATGCTGTGTATTGGTTAATGAATAAAGCTACTTTGGGCTTATTGCAGCACAGAATAGGGCAAGGCAGGAATTTCAAGCAGATAGATGAGGAGAGGGTAGGCAGAGTCAGGGAGTATCTGCCACAAGAGATGGACACTGGATGCTGGATGGAAACTTATCAGTAGGCCACAACAACATGGCAATATGCAGATGAATAGAAATGGGTTAATTTAAGATACCAGAGCTAGCTAGAAATATGCATATGCTAATAGGGCAAGCAATGTTTTAATTAATAGAGTTTCTGTGTGCTTAATTTGGGTCTGAGTGGCCAGGAATGGACAAGCAACCTCTGTCTACAATTATCCATAACAGCTTGTAATTAACACTGTAAACAAAGAAAAACATTCATAATCCATTTTATTTTGAAATGTGGGCATAGTTTTCCAAGACACTTCCTGTTGATTGGGGGTGTTTTTAATCTTATGGGGACCTAGAGAAAATTTAGGATTATGGTCAAATCCTGACTGGAATATTCTGTGAGGCTTGATCATCTTAGCCAATAGTCTTGAGGCTTTTCTGGATACAAACTCAGAGGAAACTCCAACAGAGGTCCTTTGAAATGTTGGATCATCTGGGCCATCTTTTCCTATTGGAGATTTTTTCAGGGAGTCTTCCTTGATCAAATATGATGTTTCTTAAGCCAGAATCCACAGCCTCTCATTTCCTGTGGAAACAAAAGCAAAACTTCTTCTCCAAAGTAACATATCTTTTGACTTAAATTTTGAAATCAAAGCATTTTCAAAATATATATGTTGGATTAATCAAACAGCATTTGTAATCAAATGTCTTGTAGCAGCTGTTGATCCTTCCGCAGTCATCAAAAAATTCAAAGACAGCACAATACCATACAGTATCCAGATTCTCTGTGTATTTTCCACTTTTCCGTGGCTTTAATTTCTATTTCTTTTGTTTTTATTTTTAATTTTTGGTTTTTTGAGACTGGATTTCTCTGACGGTCCTGAAATTTACTCGGTAAACTAGGCTGTCCTTGAATTCACAGAGATCCACCTGCTTCTGCCTCCCAAGTGCTGTGTGCCACCACACCCAACTACTCTCTTTCCTTTTCTTCTTTTAAGGACTTTTTCCTATTACTTTTCTCTCCCAAGCCTACATATATTTTTAAACACACTGTAAACTGTTTAAATTTTTTTTTTTTTAATCTGAATTTATCTTTACTACACATCTCTTTTTCTGACCACATGAGTCTTTAATTTGCTAAGTGATATGGCTAGAATTAAAGCCTTGGTTTTGACAGCTGGATCCACCTCATTCCTTAGCTTTCTAAGAGTCTATCATCATGTTGGAGGTACTGGTGGGAGCCATGCTTATTACCACAACTGTATGGAATTTTAAGGTCCCTGCCATTACAGAAGTATGCTGTCAGCTCTTGATGAGCACCACTTAAGTGTTTGGTACTGGGGCCTCTTAAAAGAGTTGCAAGGTTTTGCAGCAAAAGCCAAGTTAGGAAACTTTTCTTAAATGAGATTTGCTTGCCTCTAGGATACAGGGACCACCCAAGAAAATGTTGCTACCAAGAAGCTGCGCTTAACTCTCTGTTCTTTTGTGTCTAGAATTATTTCCCAAGTATTGGCACCATTTTGTAGGCAGAGGCTGTTCATTTGTTCCCCACCTCCCTGACATGAAAAGTCACACAGAAACAGTATTAATTATAATACAGCTTGACCAATAGTTTAGGCTTCTTATTAAGTAACTCTTACATCTTAACATTTTAAATTAATCCATTTCTATTAATCTGTGTATCGCAGCAAGGCATCTATCTCCTTTGGTGACTACATGGTATCCCCTTGACTCCATTTTCTTTTCTCCTCTATCTCTGCTTGGAATTCCTGCCTTGCTCTATTTTGCCCTGCCATAGTCCCAAAGCATATTATTTATTAACGAATGATAACAAAACACATTCACAGCATACAGAGGGGAATCCCATATCAGTACTACTCAGAAGTCAATATATTGTATATGATACTGAATCAAATCTAACAAACACTGCATATAGTTAGTTGGCTTAAGTAAATAGCAAAACAACAGGAAAGCAATCCTTCAAAGATATAGACATTGAAATTGTCAGATGGGGCCAGCAAAATACTATAAATTATGACAATTATGTCTTGGTGTATATATATATATATATATATATATGCCAAAGAAATAAAGTGACAGGACAGTAAATTTTAAATAATTTCAATTTCATAAAGAGTACTGAATTTATATTTCTTTCCTCCCTCTACTTTCTCCAAGGTGTGTGTCTGCTATACTCACTCTTGAATTTTTGGGTTTTTTTTCTTTTGTTTGTTTGTTTGATTTTTTTTTTTTGTTTTGGAGAGAGAAAGGCCATGAAATTGTGTGCATAGGGTGGTGATAGGATTTGAGAAGGAGAAAGAATATATATATATATATATATATCTTACTGTTGAGAATTTCATATTTGCATACATTGTATTTTGCTTATATTCACCCTTAGTATACCTTTTAATTGGTTAAAATTATTGCTCACTTTTCATTAGAAAAAATGGAAGCCAAATTTAAAGGAGTAAATAAATTAAAGTTATGAAAGAAAATAACCACTATTAATGCTTTTACTCACACAATGTTATTTCAAAACAATCTTGTGATAAGAGCATTTCCATGTTAATAAAATCTTAATATTTTACAGTGACAAACTTACAATGAAATAAAAACTGGTGGCATTTTCATGGAAAAGAAAAATTATATTGTGTTGAAGCACAAACAAAAAACTCAGAGGAAAGACTCCAATGTACAAAACACAAATGGGTGTTGAAATATAAAAGTGTAATAAAATTTGTAGATTAGAAATAATTAGAATATGACAGAGCAATCACACACACATACCTGCACATGCACACACACACACACACACACACACACACACACACACACACACACACACCAATGTATCCCATGGGTGGAAACAGCAGTAATGAGAATAAATTAAAGATTCTTCCATTGTTCAGGATGTGATCAAGACAGCAATTGTTTACTTTTATTCCTTTTATTTTTTTTTACATATTTACTTTTATTCTTGTGTTTTTCTTCAGTTTATTTGTTCTTATTCAGTTTCAGT
Source organism: Dicrostonyx torquatus (assembly GCA_028555095.1). Classification (NCBI taxonomy): domain Eukaryota; kingdom Metazoa; phylum Chordata; class Mammalia; order Rodentia; family Cricetidae; genus Dicrostonyx; species Dicrostonyx torquatus. The sequence continues at coordinate 764,734 of JAQHUG010000320.1, forward strand.
AATACCATGTGGTGCTGGAATATTTTTTTAATGCATCCTTCTCTTATTGTCTTATTGAACACTTTAGAGATTATCATTCATAGTCCTTTATGTAGAAAAAATAACAATACATAGGGGAATGTAAAGAATGCTTTGATAATCATTACAACATAGATTCTTTCAATTAAAACTTCAAAATATGTTAAAAGGGAAAATTATTTGCTACTTTGCAAATATGCCTTAATAATAAGAGTACAAAAAGTTTGGACATTGTAAAATGTTGGGTAACCATAATCCTTATGTCATAATTAGCCTTAACTGTTGTCTTCACTCAACCTCATATTATCTAGAAAGAAAATATTATTTGAAGAATTGAGTAGAACAAGTTTATCTGTGGGCATGTTTTGGGGGAATTGTCTTTGTTGTTAATTGATGCAAAAGGATGAAATTGTTGGTGCTACGAATATGTAGACAGGTTGCTCGGAATTGTATATGAAAACTAGCTGGGCATATGCCTGCCTACTGTCCTGCAAGCAACTTCCTCCATGGTTCCTGCCACACTTCTTTGGCTGTGAAATAAGTTTCTTAGTCAGAGGTAGTGCTATGTGGACTAGAAAGTGGGCCTTCCATTAAGTTCCTGCTTTGACTTCTGTCACTGATGTAATTATAAGCCAAATAAATTCTTTCTTTCCAAAAGTTTTTTTTTTCCAGGATATTTAATACATCAGCAGAAATAAAACTAGAACACTGTGCAATCCAGCTTTAATATTAAATTTTCATAATGAAAAAGTGGAACTCAAAATATGAAGAAAGTGCTTCCTGAGAGTAATGGGTAATTAAGAAATGAGTGGATCTAGAAGATGCATTAATTATTTTTTCTGATTGTTGGGAGAATTGACAATAGGATCTTTTATAACATTTTATAAAAGCCTTCCACATTATATAAGAACTTGATCCGAGATGTTCACACAGAGAGACAGTAAAACATTAGGTTGATGCACAAAAAGTAGGCAGCAGAGATGTGGGATTTGTAAGTGTTTTCATCACTTCTGTTTTCTCCAGAAATTAAACAGACTTCAGGGAGCTAGACAGCCAAAAGTGAATCTGGCAAAAGTAGAATTGCATTGAAAATTGAGGACGATAGGAAGAGCTGGGAAACTGAAAACAGGGTATTAAGTCAAGTTAAGAGCTCTCTTGATGCTTGCAGTTATGAATGTTTTTAGATAGTATGAGAGTCTTTGGAAAAAAGAAGGGTATCATATCTTTAGACACTGCAACTCAGAATTTGTACACACATATGTAAATAGGCTAATAATAATCAGTTTCAGGGAGTTTTGCTGAAGATATAGGCAAGCGCTTCAGCCAACCTACACAACTGAACAGCCATAGCTTACACTCTTTTACATTGCTGTCAACTTGTCTCATCTAAGAGAGGAATGTTAAATAATAAAATATCAATTTTACAAAGACATTAAATGCCCATAAACTGGGAAATCCTATTTATAAAATTTATTCTAGCTCAATAAAGTTCAAAATGGCAAAAAAAGAGAGAACTATCCAACAAAGACAACATGCACTGTAAAAAGGAAACATTCATCTATTTGGTTCTCTGACCTTGTCTGTCTAGGAGGCATTGTGATGATAATCATGTCACCTCCATTCATCTTCAAAAATGGTAAAAAAGGCACTATTTTAGAAAAAATTGTTTTTAACTGAGTCCACTATTTGAAATTCACTTAATAGTCCTCAAATCTTGTATTTAGGTCTCATTTTTGTTCATTTTCATTGAAAAATGTGAACAGGGGCTATCAGGAATATAAACCATTCAGCCACCCCTCCTCTGTCTCTCTCTGTCTCTCTCTCTCTCTCTCTCTCTTTCTCTCTCTCTCTCTCTCTGTGTGTGTGTGTGTGTGTGTCTGTATGTGTGTGTGTCTTTGTGTATTGAAATGCCTATGTTGAACATGTCTCAGTGTTAAATTGGGTTATAAAAAACTTCACAATTAGTATGTTTGGAATTTTGCAGATCCTGAGCCTAAATTATCTTTACCTAGTTTTAATACAGTTGTGAGTCATTGACTTTCCACATCTGTAGCATATCTAACTTTTCTGTTTATCGGATAAGACCTTTGTAAAATATCAATAGACTACATCTGAGGCAAAGATTTCTCCATTTACCAGATATTCCCATGTATGTCTTTGAAAAATGTCTCGATTTATAATTTTCTTTTACTCTGTGACTAGAATGTTCCTAGAGCCACTCCTAGTTTGGATCATATCATTGGGGCAATCTAATTCTATATTCCCAAGCCTTGTTTACTACATTTGAATCAATGTTAGTTGTCTTTTGCTTTCTTTGAGGTGTACTCTGTGCTTTGCATCCCCCAAATTAACAAATCCTCAAGCTGGGAACTTATTTTGTAGTCTTTGCCAGGATGATGAGCTACTTGAGTGCTATTTGCTACTAATAACTTTTGAGGAAGATTCTGTTTTTTTCCTGTATAGATTTAAATGTTATTGTTCCACATTCGTCATACCCACTGGGGGGAAAAGTAATAGAAATCAGAGAACAAATGGCTTTCATTACAATTTCATCTAGCTGTAAGAACTGAGTTAACAATGGAAGGGAGACATGGAAAGGACATGCTCTTGTTTGTGCTGATCTGAATTCTGTAGTGACTCCCCACAAACTCAAGGAAGAAAAACCCAAGGTACCTGTTGTTAAAGGAACATGACCTACTTTACATAAATGAGAAGCAGCATCATTTAGCAGAATCCCCAAGGCCTTATTAAGCAAAGCCTTACTTATTTTAGTCATTTTGGCAAGGAAAAAAGGGTCTTTTTACATTGTCTTTTTTTAAAAAAAAATCACAATCGAAAAAGTATTAAGCACACTTTAACAACTGCTAATCTACATTCTATTATATTCTGAAGGTCATGGATTCATTTACATTCATGGACAAGTACTTTGGCTTAAGTTGGAGGTTTTTCTTGAACACATTTTACTGTGTGCAGCACCTAACTATGCCATTTAAAATAATCCTAGAATCAAACCTGAATCATTATCATGTTTTGTCAAAAGTCATTTGCTCTATACCTTCATGTTGGCAAGTCATTATGTTATTTGAGCAAAATAAAAATAGGGTTATGCAATGAAGCTCATATTTCCTCACAGATAGACACTCAAAGATTTTAATTACTACCTCACAAGTAATTTCATTATGAAAAATGCAGATTTCAAAATTATAGGAACAGAAATCTGTGATCTGTGATCGTTGTGTCTATGACTAAGAAAATTTTTGGGTCAAGGTGAATTGGTTTGCCCAGGTCATGTGCCTGATAAATTAAGCTGTTAGTCTTTTCAGATCATGGGATATATGCTGAGACTACATTAGAATGATTACCAGTTGGTAAATTCATGAGAACTCTATAATTAAAAAGCCAGAATCACTGCAGTGGTAGAGTGAGTGTGAAAATCTTTCTCCTACAGTCATGAATGCCTGGCCCTGCAAGACTGGTACAGAGTCTCCAGCTTGTCATTGCTGCTTAAAAGTCCATGTAAATGAATCTGTGGTGCAGCTCCATTTCCTGTTTATTATCCTCCCACGTGTTCCTCCTGAAGCTGCCTGCAGTTCTGACACTCTGTCAACACAACCCATCAAGCTCCATGTCTTGCAGTTTTCTGGCGGTGTGACTGATACATGCAACTAGAAATTATTTGTTTCTTTGCAACACATTTGCAAAGAAAACCAAGGTATTCTTTAAATGCTCCACTGAAGTTTCCATCACATTGGAATTCTCCTCCTTGACTGGCTTTACAGTTTCCCTGAAGTCACTTGAGACAAGCATGACATTAGCAAGCACGTCTTCAATTCCTCATGTGTATTTGAAACTTGTCAATACTGTACCATGGCTTTGGCTTCTGTTACTGGAATAGGTTCTTTCACTCCTCCATGATATACTGTTTAAGAATTAATTCCTCTGTATTGTTATACAAATTTACAAACTGATCGCACATGTTATTATTATTATCAATATTCAATAGCTAACTTTCTTCAGAACTTAAGCGTACCATAGTAAGTGAAATAGGTAACAATATTAGGGAAGCACACCGCAGAGATCTGAAAGCAATATTAAAATCAAATTTTATCTGCTTTCTATAATAAGCACTGTGTTAATTGAAATGGTACTAATGTGAGAACAAATATTATCTAGAAATTTCTTTTCCCTGTGATTCTCTTAGAAGATGCTACGGTTTTTTATTGAATTATAATCACATAAGTGTGTGTATATGTGTTTGTGTTTAAAAGACTCAAGTGACCAAATTTTAGATTGTAAAAATCCTATATTGTTTATGGAAGATTTATTTGGATAGCTATGAGTGTATTATTTGGATAATCTATTAGTGTACGACTCATAGATTAAAAGTTTGTTTCAAGCCTCAATGAAGCTGGGAAGTATCTTTTTGAAATTTTGCAAATAAACTTTCTTTACTTTTATAACGTTAAAACATGTCCTGATGATTGATATTTTATAGGACTGGCTGACACTAGTTTTATCTCTTTATTAGTAAGACAATATGAAGCTTAAGGGAAAGGACAAGAAATATATCCCAATGATACAATAATTTTATTGATTTAATATATTTATATGTTGATTATATAGGAACACATGTATGTATATGTGAATATATATGAGGTGATATGACAAAGAAACACACATATGTATATACATGTATATATACACATAATTACTGGAACAGATCAGGAAGAGGATAATATTGCATATATTCTAGAAGATGGTAGGTTTTTGGTTACTTTGTATGACAGAAGGCTTTGCTGAGGACCTGGGCCTATTACATTATTCAAATGTAATCAGTCACCAATTTATATCCATTTGCAATGGTAGCAATTACCTAATCTTGCTTGTAAGAATTTCAGAGTGTCTGGTTACGAATGGAACATTTACATGCAATAATTATCATAGTGTTTTAGGCAACGCATGCTTCATCATGAAATTTTTTTAAACGTTTAAGCAATAAGAATCTCATTTTTCTTTCCTCTTGTCTAATGAACCCTATGGTTTGCTTCATAGCATTTTTGATGTGAGACTATTTTATTCAGTCAAGAAGAGAGACAGTTGGGACAGAAAAATAAGAGCATTACAGAAAAAGATGGTCTTTACAGTGTTCAGTTATATTGATCTGGCCATCTCCATTGCCTTGCCATTACCCACAATGAATAATTTCTTTCCTGGGTACAGAAATATAGACAGAGTCTGTCCTTCACAGAGTGGATAGAAGCTTAGAGGTATTGAATTGTCATAAAAATGAGCACAAAGATGAAACGATTGTGACTGGCCATATTAGAGCATAAGAATGTAAATAGACTCGGCAGTGGTAGTGCATGCCTTTAATTCGAGCACTTGGAAAGCAGAGGCAGACGGGTCTCCTTGAGTTTGAGGCCAGCCTGCTCTACAAGAACTTGTTCCAGAACAGGCTCCAAAGCAACTCTCAGAAACTCTGTCTTAAAAAACAAAAAAGAAAAAGAAAACAATAAAGAATATAAGTGTTCCCTAATATTTCCTGAATGTCGCTGCTTTGCTGATTTTAGCTGACGAGGGTATTGAAAGAATAGAGCAGGGGTACCTAAACCCATGCTAGCCAGGAAATCTCTTCTATTTCCCTTTCCCAGGAAAATCCATGTGTCACTATCACACTGGGGTCCCTCCTTGTTACATAGCCTCTCTAGGACTCTGGAATGTAGCTTGCTTATCCTTTACTTTACAGATTATGAATGTTTTGTCTTTCTGAGTCTGTGTTATCTCATTCAGGATGATTTTTTCTAATTCCAATCATTGCCTTCAAATTTCCAATACCATTGTTTTTAACAATTGAACAATACTCCATTGTGTAAATGTACCATATTTTCTTTATCTGTTCTTGCATTAAGGGGCATCTAGGTTGTTTCCAGGTTCTGGCTATAGCAATAACACTGGGGTGAACATAGTTGAACAAGCATCCTTGTGCTCAATAATAATTGAGCATCCTTTGGGTATATACCCAAGCTTGGTATCACTTGGTCTTGAGGAAAACGGATTCCCAGTATTCTGAGAAACTGATATATTGATTCCAAAAGTGGCTATACATTTTTGCAGTCTCACAAGCAGTGGAGGAGTGTTCCCCTTGCTCTACATCCTGTCCACAATAAGTTGTCTTTAGTGTTTTTGATCTTAGCCAATCTGACAGGTGTAAGATGGAATCTCACAAACATTTTGATTTGCAATTGATGGATAAGGATGTTTAACTATTCTTTGCGTCTTTTAGTTATTGGAGATGCCTATTTGAAAATTCTTTTATAGATCTGAACCTCATTTTTTAATTTGATTATTTGGGTTTTTTTGATGTCTAGTTCTTTTTGTATTTTGGAGACGAGCCCTCTGTTAGATGTGGGGATGGTGAAGAACTTTTCCCATTCTGTAGGCTGCTGTTTTATTACATTGACAGTGTCTTTTGTCTTTCAGAAGCTTTTCAATTTCATGAGGTCACATTTATTAATTGTTGACCTCAATGTTTGTGCTAATGATGGTTCTATTCAAGAAGTGGTTTCCAGTGCCAATGCACTTCTGACTTTCCTTCAATCAAATTCAGTGTAACTGGCTTCATGTTTAGGTATTTGATCCACTTGGACTTGAGTTTACTGCAGTATACACACACACACACACACACACATATATATATATATATATATGTGTGTGTGTGTGTGTGTGTGTGTGTGTGTGTGTGTGTGTGTGTGTGTATTTATCCATTTCTTTGGTTGAGGGCCGTTTAGAATGTTTCCAGGTTCTGGCTATTACAAATAATGTATTTATGAACATAGTTGAACAAATGTCCTTGTAGTATGATTGAACAACCTTTGGATATATGCTCAAAGGTGGTATTGCTGAGTCTTGAAGTAAGTTGATTTCTAATTTTCTGAGAAACTGCCATACTAATTTCCAGAGTGGTTGTACAAGTTTGCATCCCAACAAACAATGTAGGAGTGTTGCCAATACTCCACATCCTCTTCAGCATAAGCTATCATTAGTGTTTATGATCTTAGCCATTCTGAGAGGTGTAAGATGGTATCTCAGAATCGTTTTGAATTGCATTTTCATGATGGCTAAGGATGTTGAACATTTCCACATGTGTCTTTCAACCATTTGTGATTCTTCTGTTGAGAATTCTCTGTTTAAATCTGTATCCAATTTTTAAATTGCATTATTTGGTATTTTGATGTCTAATTTTTTGAGTTATTTATATATTTTTGAGATCCATCCTCTGTCAAATGTGGAGTTGGTGAAGATCTTTTCCCATTCACAGTCTTATTGACTGTGTCCTTTGCTTTACAGAGGCATCTCAGTTTCAGGAGTACCCATTTATTTAACGTTGCTCCTAATGTCTGTGCTACTGGTGTTATATTTAGGAAATAGTCTCCTGTGCCGATGCATTGAAGGCTACTTTCCATTTTCTCTTCTATCAGGTTCAGTGTGATCGAATTGATATTCGAAGTCTTTAATCCAAATTACTTTCAGATTTAGTCAAGTTAATAATAAAGATTATATCCATATTCTGTGACAAATAAAATTTATGGGATTCAAATTCCGAATATCAATATGCTAGTTGTATACCTGTGTTGGGCATATGTTTGTGTAGGCTCACATGTTTGCATACATGTGAATGTTTGTATATACATATGTGGAGGCCAGAAGTTAACATCAGCTCTCTTGCTAAATCTCTCCCAGAAACACTGAAGCAAGGTCTAGCATTTGAAACTAGAGCTTCATGATTGATCTAGTCTAGCTAGTATTTCTCTGGGTAAATCATCTGTGCCTTCAGAGCTCTGGTACTGTAAGCAGGTTGATAAGGCTGCTCAACATTTACGTGCATTCAGAGAATATGAGCCCAGACCCTCACTTTTATGTGAAAGCACTTTATCCACAGAAACATCTCCTCAATCCCCAGAGTTAAAATTAATGTGATATAATATGTAGTTAGTATTATAATACAGCTAATAATTCTCTAGTATCAAAATGCAATCATATACTTTTTGTGCTGTTACTGGTTATGATTTTCTTCATTCTCAAATGACACTTGTAGTAATCTTGGCAAGAAGGACATGGTGTATTGGACGTGTAGCTTTTTACTTTTACTTTTACTCTTTGGCCAAAAAGTTTCCAAAACAAGTTTTGCTGACACCTGGTATAAAAGTTGAAAGATTGGCATGCAATTGGAGCATGAAGGACCCAAGTAATATTCTTTATAGTAAGGGACATAGCTTGTGTTTTGCATAACAGAAACAGGAAATGAATGGGCTCCACATCTCAGAGCTTCTTGCTGGACCTTTTGCTTATTTTGTATGTGTTCTTGACTTAAAGCTCTGAAAAACTTTTACCCATGGTTGTTCTGTGATTCATTAGGTTCCCTCTGGGTTTCTATAATCAAGCACCCTCCCATAATGTGGGACTTAGGAAAATAAGAGGCTTCCTGTTGGAAAGGAGTTAGGAATCAATTCCTGTTGTCTACTTTCTCCAATTTAGATCTTGTTTGTCTGCGCATAGAAGTTTATACTGTGGAACCATCTGCGATACGTTTGTGTGTGCATGCACACACGTATATGCTTGCTTATTTGTATAAATGTGTGTATGTGTGGAGAGGACAAATGTCAAAATCCAGTGTCATTCTCATGAGCTATTCATCTTGTTTGACAAGATTGTCACTCACTGAATCTAAGGCTCTCAAAGTAAGCTAGGAAACAAGGCTGAGAGATCTGCCTGCCTCTGCTTTCCTAACTCGGGGACTACGCATTCATGCTGCTACTGCTATGTTTTACATGGGTATTGAGGTAGCACAGGTTCTCATGCTTGTGGGACAAGTACTCTTTCAACCTGGCCATCTCCCTAGGCCCAAAATTGTGATGCTAACTGGGTAATTCTAAAAGACCCAATCCTTTCTCCTTTCTGCCTTTTCCTTAAATCTGCCCAATTAAACCCCCCTCTTACACACACAAAGTAAAAGTCTGCTACTGCTGTTCACAAATAGTTTCAGATGCCTCTACAGAAACAATCCTCCGAAGAGAAGCACTTCTGAAATAACAGTAGGAATATGGGCTTTGGGCAACTCTGGACACCTAGATTCTACATCAGAGAAGAGAAATGTCAGAGCTTGTCAGAGCTCTGTGGGGGACAATGATCCTTTCTGTAGTATAACAGAGAGGCTATTTTCTGTGGATCTTGACAGGTGGGTGAGTTCAAATCCTCTTATTTATTTTGAAATTTTGCTTGCCCAGGGAGGAAGCATCTGGCTGGGAACACAGATAGGCTCATCCTCACTATCAATAGCTTGGTAGATTTTAACTGATAATTACTTGGTTCCAAATTTGGAGTAGTCATTGTGATCTGATAAGGTGGGACTTCTTTCAGATCTTTCACTCTGCTCATAAATATCATCTTATGATACTTCCCTTTGCAAAGACAAGCCTTCCCTTTCAAATATACTCACCTGCTCTCATCCTTGGCAGAACACCAACTCTTATTTTCTTTGCTTTTACTTGGATAATTTTTTATCTGCTGACTACAGATTAGGTGCATCTGCCAACCACACTGTGCTATGTTAATTTTAATTCTAGTTCATCAAAATTACTAAGCATGTAGTAACTTTAGACTGAATACTTTATTGGATAGGAAGTTTGGCTAAGTTTTTAAATTTGAAATCAAATTTTAAATATTAGCCAACCTATTTTAAGGACTTCTACTTAAAATCTTTCATATTTGATTACATAGAAAATTAATGATTACAAAAAAAAGAAAATTAATGATTAAAAATTTGAACGTCTAAAGTAGTAAAAATAAAAATTGAAAAAAGATTTTAACATTGTACATATGGTGCTTTACATCCTTGTAAGAAAATGGACATGTCTGTTTTCATTTAGCTTCTTATTGTGATGATAAAGAATACAGTAAAGAAACACAGAAAAGAGAGGACTTGTGTATTTTTTACCACAATTTCAGACATTTTGGAGAATTCAACATAGTAAAAACGTGAAACAGTAGTCATATCACAGCCACACTCAAGATCAGAGAAGTGGGACTCGGTGCATGCATGTCTCCTCAGCTCCTTTCTCTGCTCATAGCTCAGAAACTCCTGCACAGAGGATGGTGCCAGCTACCATGGATGGGTCTCTCGCTCAACTCAATTAGACAGTTCCCACTGACATACCTAAAGACCAGTCTAATACAGACAATCACTCAAAGAAACTCCTTCCAAGATGTTTTTGATCATAACAAATTGATAGTAAACGTTACCCATCACAGTGAATGAACCAATTAATTCTAATTTACATTAATAATTTGCTTCCAAATTCACAAATGATTTAGAACTTAAACCTCATTTAAGCTAAGGTGATTATTAAAAGAAATTATATGTGAAATTGGTTTAAAAAATGAAAGAAATTAATTATACCTTGCTTGGCTGTGGTGGTGCACACCTTTAATGCCAGCACCCAGGAGGCAGGTGAATTTCTTTGAGTTTGAGGCCAACGTGATCTATAGAGCAAGTTCCAGGACAGCCAGAGCTGTTGCAAAGCGAAACCCTATCTTGAAAAATCAAAAGAAAAACAGTTATACTGTGTAACAAACACTAATCCAGAATTTGTTGTATGATTAAAAAGTATTCATTAAGTCAATGTAGATTTTGAATATGCTAAATCTTCACTTAGGTCTGGTTTTTAAGTTAAATATATTTACTTATTTATTTAATTTTGGCTTGTACATGTATTTGTGTTGGTGTGTGTGTGTGTGTGTGTGTGTGTGTGAGTATATTGTGGAAGCATACTTGACACTGTGCACACATGAAGCCAGAAGGCATCTTTTGGAAAATGGTTCTCTTTTACCATGTGAGTCTTATATACTGATTTCAGATCATCAGGCTTAACAGGAAGTAGGAAATGCCTTTACTCTCTGAGTCATCTTGCTGGCTCATTACATGCCCATGGGTCTGCTTATTGAAGAATCTTGACCTTCTTGATTTATGTGTAAGAATTCTCAACATTTTTTTGATGTTGGTGGTAGCACATTTCATTTCTTACTTTATGTGAGCACAGTAATAATTTCCTTCATTGATGAAAACAACACTATTTTGTCTTCATTGCCTATTGTTGTGTTGCCATCTGACAGACTTGAATGCATAGTTTTAACTAGATCTTTCCAAATCTTGATACTGATTACTAAATAGTTCAGAGAAAATAAAAAATGCACCAAGTGTGTACTTCATTCACATTCCTTTTAGAAGTATCTAAGAGTCATAAAAATAAAGATGCTTCTGTGTATCTCTCTCCTCTTGAAACAGATCACTGTAACTTTTCACCATGGATGATATTTATGAGAAGGGATTTGAAACCTCCAAAATATGGAAAAGTTCAAGTATATAGACCAGTGGTTCTCACATGAGACAATATTGTGCACACAGGTATATTCATTTGTATACACATCTTTATGTTTGAAGTGTCTTTATGCAAGCTATTAAGAGTTAATATTTAGAGGGCCATACATGAGTGACCATACATCATACCCTAAATTCATTTTCAGTTTATGAGACAAAAATAACATGACAAAGAAGTTTAAGTGATAAAGGGTTTAATTTGGTTCACAACTCCAGGCTCTAGTCTGTGATTGCATGTATGTCAAGATGGCAGAAGCTTGAAGCAGCTTGTCATGTCACATCCACATGAAGTAGGAAAGAGAAATATGTTAATGTGTGCATGCTTATTGCTCAGCTCTTATATGACCTAGCCTCCCCTGCCTAGGAAATGGTGCCACGCATAGTGGACTGGGTCTTTCTCCATCAATTAATACAATTCCAATAATCCCCATGGACATATCCACAATCCAGTCTAGAAAACCTCTTGTTGAGACTTTTCCCATGTGACCTAGAGTATACCAAGCTGACAGTTAAAATCAACCACCACAAATCTTAGCAAGTGGAAATGGAAATCTGCAGTCCTATTTAAGGAAGCAGAGGCACCACAGACAGTTCATGCAGTAACCATAATGTCCATGTGTGGGGGAATGAGAAGAAATGTGACAATTGTGTGTATATACATACAATATAATATTATTGGTCATTAAAGTAATTGGATAAATTATTGGGATGGAAGGAAGAGAACATGGAAGAGAAGAGTAATATATGTGTTATAAACATTATGAAATTTTCAAAGCCTATATCTAATTAGTAAGAGAAAGAAACCTTGTAATTTGCAGTGACATAAATTGAGCTGGAAGACTTGGAGTTAAGAGAAATAAGCCAGACACAGAAAGACAGATGCTATATATTCTTGTTCCCACAAGGAATGTAAGATAAATGCTTTCAGAGAACAATTTAGAGTAGTGATCACTGGTGAGTTTGAAGTGTGGGTTAGTGGTTAGTGTTTTCTAGAACACAAGAGTAACTATAACTTACTCAGAATTTGAAGAGTTGGAACACTTTAAATATTCAATGACACATAAATGACAATTACCCTGGTTTGATAATTATGCATAGAATGTATATGTCAAATTATCAAATATGCACAAGTTTTTATGTTACTAAATAATTAGCACAGATTGTAGTAATTTTCCTGTTGGAGTTATTTGATGTTAAAACACAAGTCAAGAGAGAATACTATTTTGCCATAAAGACTTAAAATTCTTTGCTACAACATTTGAAAGTTTACTGCAGAAAATCACTCCTCTTTGGCTTAAAAATGGCCCTTTCAGTTGATGGATGAAATATAAAATGAAATTAAAAACCTTATTAAAATAAAAATGGCCCCTTTTCAGTCATGATTGCAAGAGATGTGTCTAGACACATCAGGACACTAAAGTACCTTCAGAGGACAGTGCATATCCAACTACTACTCTTTACAAAAATAACTAATCTCACAGTGATAATGGTCTTTGGTGGCAGAGAATAGTGACATGCCCAGAGACGTAAAAGAATAGGAAAATTTGGGAGGAATAGAGACATTTGGCCCTACCACACTTTGTTCCACATAAGTGGACAGACTTGGGTTAGTTTCATAGGCTTTCAGTAATTATGGAATCATGAATCTTAATGATAATTAAACTTGTTTTGAGATTCTGTTTTTCTAAAATCATTTGCCTTGACAGGGGTAAAAGGCTTTTATAACATGTTAAAGGATACTACTTATCTTGACTGATTCCTCAGCCTCCTAATCCTGCCTGTACAGAGATGATGAGTAGAAGACAGTGTGATACAGATATACATGTGTCCCTAGAGGGGTTGTTAATTCAAACATTATCAAGCAAGAATCTGAACTGGCATTAACGCATTTAATATATTTTATGAATCAGGCAAAAGACATTCCCCCTCCCCCTTCTTCACCATGTAAGAAAGCTCTTCTTTCTTTTTACAGTAGAAACTTTTAGGACTAATTAATGACTATGAAAACTGACTTCATGAAAGAGAGGGTGGTTGGATTTCATATCCATTTATCCCATTTTTTTGATGTATTTGTGTTGAGAAAAGAAAAATGGAATGAGAAGCAGGATTAGAAATGTACCCTTAGTATGGTTACATCTAATAGGGCTGGTGTTGTACCCATTAACAATCTGTCAACAGATCTTACTAAGATGATGGCATTTAAATGCTTCCCTGGATTACAGTCTGTATGGTAACTGCATGAATATGCTACATTATCTTAAGAGGGCTTTCATTGTCCTCAGAGGAATGCATCTAATTCTATCTGCCAGCATACCCATGTACTACTATATCTTTCTTTGTTATAAATCTAGCCACATCACTTCAGTCTGTTCTCCTTTTTCAGCTTTTAGCACCCTTTAGGAGTCACATTTTTCATATGAACATGGCCTCTCCTTTTAGGTATCTGCAGACATTTGGCACTACACCTACCCTTCATGTACCCACACCCTGTGCTCATTGAAACGGGAACTCTACCTTGTGATGATGATGGAGACTTTTCTGCCTGCATGGGCTGGGAGAACACTATCTTGCCTTGTTCCAGGGCACTGAACTCTAAAGGACTGTCATTCTCTTGCAAGCAAGTGTCCTTCAAGCTTTGTGGAATGTTACTATATCAGTTAACACTCAGCAAGCATTTGAGAGTTCACTGTGTGCTAAAGCCTTGCTTAGGTCTATAATGCCAACCTGATTTTGTATATTGTGTCATGTCCCTGAATAAAGATATTATTATGAAATTAAAGAAATCACATCACTAGGTCTGCTATCATTGAATCAAAATTAACTGTTAAGTGATGAATTCTGTGTGCAATGTTGTAGTAATAGAATTTGGGGAACCCAATGGGAGAATTACAGAAATGTCTGCTAAATATGATTAAATTGAATGGTTGTATAGCAGATTTTATTATGCCCTCTCATCTCCACAGTAGATTTTCATAATGGTTGTGCCTATTTCAGAATTTTACTATTGTAAAATGCTTTGCATTGGTTTTCTAAAAGTTGTAAGACTTATCTCCCATATTAGGTTTTATTTCTTGGCTATAGCATCTTCAGTAGTCTTACTCCATAGGTAGGTAAGAACTTTGGTTGATGATTATCCTCCTCATCAGGTTTATACTATGATTCCTTTTCTCTGACATTGAGTAGAACTTAATTCTGTTTTGACTTTAATATTCAGTATTTTTATTTTACAGTATTTCTCATATATTTACTTTTATGTGTGTTTGTGTATGATAATGCGCATTCGGTTGAAAAACTTCATTGTCTCTTTCCAACTTATGAAGTCTAAGGATGGAACTTGGGTCATCATGCTTGCAGATGAATGCATTTATCTGTAGAGCCATCTCATTGCCTGACCCTATTCTGTAGTTTTATTAAGATGATTTTCTAGTTTCTCTTATTTTGCACTTGTTTCTTGTGTGTTACATATTATAAAATTTACTCTTTATGAATAAATATTCAAGTTGATAAAAAACATACAGAATTTCTCAAAAATAGAGTTAAAATTAATTTTCATACATCTTTATGATGTTTATACAACTCAAATTTTATAGCTTTAATATAATTCTAATTGTAAGACTATATTAGGATAATTTTGCAAACAATAAGAAAGCATTCTCAAGAAATTACATTGTTATAGAAAACAGTTGTTATCCACCTGTTATTTTGGTAACAACTTTTACAAATTGGTATTTTGGGCTTCATCTTAACAAAAGTATTTCTAATTCTAAATACTATTCCTTATGACCATTTCTCCTTTTCTTTAGTGATTCAGGACAGTGTTAACAGTTCTTTCCATCTTGCTGACCAGCAGGGATAATATGCTGTTTAACTCTGTTCAGAATGGTCTCACCTGTGCAAAGTGGGTGAAGAGCTTGAAGAGAGTCCTTGACACTCTTGACCTATTATAGTTTTAAATGTTTCACGTGAGGATTTCCATTTCAACCAAGGTACTTGAGTGGAATAAAATTGAAAAGTAAAATGACTTCTGTTCCATTCGTTGGTTGTTATATATTAGAACTGGAGCCTTTAATTAGCATAGAAGTGAGGGAATTGTCATCTCTTTCTTAAATACGGAGCATTCTCATCTGGAGAAGGTGGCAGCTCTTACATTAAAACTTGACTTGGCAAGGTTTTTTAACAGTTATTCAAAGGCCATTCTATCTGAAGATGAATTTAGCAAAAAGGTAGTATTATCTGATTTAGCATTATAATGGAAACATATGGGGAAAAGAGAAAATAGCTATGTAAAAAATATGTAAGAACATAAACCTATGCCAGGGACTAAGTGGAAAAGGGAGGTATGTCACCTACTTTGTCATTGCTGGGACAAATATACCCAACAATACTCAGATGAAGGAGGGGATGGTTTGTTTGAACTTGTAGTTTGAAGGGACACAGTCCACTCTGGTGGGAAAGCCTGGCAGCAGGAGCAGGAAGCAGCTGGCCACATTGTCTCTGCTGTTAATGAGCAGGAAGAGCAAACAAGAAGTGGAGCTGAGTCATACATTCTCAAATTTCCCATCCATACAGTTAGTTCTTCCTGGACTGCTCCACCTCATAAATGTCCTAAGGTTCTAGAGTCTAGAACCTTTCTTAAACAGCACCATCAGTGGGGTGTTCAGTGTTCAAACCCGAGAGCCTGTGCAACATCTCACTCTCAAAACACAATGGGAAAAAACTGTATTTTTCTTTCTTTTTCTTTCTTTCTTTCTTTCTTTCTTTCTTTCTTTCTTTCTTTCTTTCTTTCTCTCTTTCTTTCCTTCTCTCTTTCTTTCTTTCTTTCTTTCTCTCTTTCTTGTCTCTTGTTTGTTTGTTTTTCAAGACAGGGTTTCTCTGTGTTACAGTCCTATTTGTCCTCGTACTAGTTCTTGTAGACCAGGTTAGGCTCCAACTCACAGAGATCCACCAGCCTCTGCCTTGCAAGTGCTGGAATTTAAGGCATGCATCCTCAACACCAGAGTCGCCAAGAGCTGCTATCAGGATTAGGATTCCTTTGGATGAGGTGTTTGGAATTCAAAAAAGAAAGAAAGAGATGGGAGGAGGGAAGGGGAAGAATGGACAGAGAGAGAAACAGAGGGAGGAAGGAAGACACTGACTTCCTGGGATTTACCTTTGACAATAGGTGGCTGCTGAATAAGGCTATTGCAATTTTTTTTTCTTTTATAGGTAGGGGAAATCCAGTGAGGGTATTTGAGCAGCTGTGATTATATGGTTCTGTAACTATATGGGTTGCTTACACAGGTAGAAACAAATGAGAAGCTGAATGCAATAACCTGTCAAGGTGTTAAAAGAAACTCAAACAAGGATCAGGGTTGGATGGAATATAGAGTTGAAATTTAAAAAAAAATGTGAGAACATGAATCAAAACACCATGATTTGTGTTCTAATGCTTCTGGTGCCATGTGTTTCCAACCATGATGGACTAGCCCTTCAATCTGGGAGCCAGTATAAGCTATCTTCTCCTTAAACAGCTCTTTGTTCTGGCATTTTGTCACATCAATGAGAAAAGCATCTAATATAGATTCCTTTTGCCCTCAGAATATGATGTGATTCTGGGTCTTCACAAAGACACCTCCAATGGATGTGTGTGACTGACTAGTGTTTGGAGTGGTGGGAGGGCCCCTTAATGTCTGTCTCACCGTCTCCTTCCCTTTTGATAAGAGAGTCTATAGAAGTGTTAAGGCTGCTTTTAAATATACCTCAGCCACTACATAGTCAAGTATTCCAATGTGGCAACTATTGAGAGTTCTAAAATGGAGCAATATATGTTTTTCTGTATGATCTGTGATTCGTATATCTTGCACATATTCACACTTATTCACACATACATTCCCCACTTATTTTTTCCAGTTCTGGAGATGGAACACAAGACCTTACATGCACTAGGCAAACCTGCATCCTCTGCTTTCTGAGAAATATCTTAATGTTTTATACCATTACTTCTATTATTATTTACCTTTTAGTTTGGGCTACTATTTACCTACAGTCTCTGTGGGTTGAGTTTACCTTGAAGCCACTGTGGTGGTGAAATGCCTTTCTGATCTCAAGTGCAGATGTTCCTACCACACAGGAGGAAAAGAAGTCCAGGTTGTTATAATGTTCTAATTGTGACATTCTGTTTAAAGATGATGTGCTGGTTATTTTTTTTGTAAAACATGACACAAGTCAGGGGCATTTGAGAAGAATGACCATCAGTTGAGAAAAGTGCCTCCATCAATTTTTTTAGAGACAAATATTGGGCATTTCTTATTTTTATGCTTGATGTAGAAGTGTCCAGCTCAACTATAAGTGGTGCCACCCCTGAACAAGTGGTCCAGTATTGTATAAGAAAGTAAGCTGGGGTGGTGGTGGCACATGCCTTTAATCCCAGCACTCGGGAGGCAGAGGCAGGTGGATCTCTGTGAGTTCAAGACCAGCCTGGTCTACAAGAGTTAGTTCCAGGACTGGCTCCAAAGCTGCAGAGAAATCCTGTCTCGAACCCCCCCTCAAAAAAAAAAAGGGAAACTAAACTGAATAAGCCATGAGAAACAATTCAGTAAGCAGAATTCCTTAACGAACTCTGCTTGAATTCCTGCCTCAATTTAGTTCCTTCCCTGTCTTTCCTCAGTGAGGACTGTTAACTTGAAGTGTAAGATGAAATAAAGCTTTTCCTCTCCAAGTTGCTTTCGATCTTGGTATTTATCATAGCGATATAAAGCCAACTAAGAACAGCTTCATATAGTTTCTAGCACATGTCCTAGCTGCTCCTCTGTGGCTGCGTGAAGAGATGCTAAGTCTAGCTGAGTTGAAATAAGAAAATCTCGGCTGTCTCAGTGGATAGTTTTGATTGATAATTTCTTTGTCTAGTGGGCAATGAGACTGGACTGAAGACAAAGTGGTGTGATGACTGTTCTTGACAGTCAAAAAAATTTAACCAAACTGTCGCCTTGCATCTCTTCCTGCAATTGCTCTGTTTGGGTGGAAGATATGTAAAAGGAGGTCAGCGGAGTCAATTTCTAAGATGCATCAGATAAATATCTATTGTGCTTTGATTGGTCTAATTTCTCTATGCTCCCAAAGGCCAAAGGAAGAACGAATTGAGATTAAATAAATAAATACTGAAGAAGATGCTACAAGGATCTCCATAACTTATCTTAATGGCAGCAGTGTTCAGTCTCTTCTCTGCCATCCATTTTCTTTATCTCTTTACCAATAAGTGATAAAATGTGTTATGCACAAAGGGAAGCAAGGGTCTGACCAGTGAGCCACCACTCATCAGAACATTTAGATGTCACAGCAGAGGTTGGGAGATGTTTTCAGTAATTGGCCTAATAAATTTCTTGTCTAACGTCACAACTCTGGTGTCATGAAAAACAGCCTCAGACAGTGAGTAAATATGTGGCTGATTTAGATTCTGTGTAATGTTCCTGTGTTGTGAGTTATTATTTTTACTTTTTTTAAAGCTAATGCTTACAATCAATATTGCTTTTAATTCCCATGCCATAAGAGACAAGTGATGATTTTGTGTGACTTAGCAGCCGTATTTTATCTAGCCAAGGAAAGAATGTCCCGGTGGTCAGGAAGGTCTGACAGAACTTACAATAGCTACCATGTATAAGCACCAATTTTACTTGAGTCTCTCTGCAATGTACTTTGCTTCCACCTCATTTAGTCTGCAAAGACATTCTGCATGTGACCTTATTAACACAATTATTTTAGAACCAGTGGTAACTCAGGGAAGTTTAGATCTTTTTTCAATATTACAGTGCAATGCTGGTAAACCAATAAACTTGTCTTCTGCTACTTTTCAGATGAAATTAACAGTGAATCTACTAAGGTATGACCTTGTTTCCTGATTGAAGAGTTATTTCCTTTATTAATGTCAAAACATGAAAGAGACTGGAGTGATCATGTTCAACATATTTTTATATTACTTACAATGAGTCTACAATAAAATTTTATACTATGCATAGTTTAACTATCCATGAAATTGGCTAATAAATTCTAAAAATTTAGCTCTTTTGGCTCAGGTAACTATCAAGGTTGAGTGGTTGTCATTTACCACATTTGCCACATTAGAAATCTTATTCTACTAGTCCATTACTTTGATGCATGAAGAAAGTTTGTATAACTCAGGCTGTGACTCATGAATAAAGCAACAGGCATGACTTATTTCTTTTTATCTATGTTTTTCTTAGACATGTTTATATGTGTGGTATACATGCATGTATATGAACAGGTGGGGGAGTGTGTTAGGGGGCATGCATGTATATGTGTCCATGTGCATTGGGAGGACTGAATTGTCACTTAGTGCCTCCCTCAATTGCACTCCACCTTATGTGTTGAGTCCATATCTCTCAGTTGACTCTAGAACTCGCCATTTGGGATATTCTAGCGAGACAGCTTGTTGCAGGGATTGTCTGTCTCAAATGTTCTGAGATTGCAGGTGAACACAGGCCCAGTTCAGAGTTATGCTGGTGCTTGTTGTGATTCAAATTCTGGTTCCAATTTTTTACCTATCAACACATTTTCTCAGTCTCTGGAACAAATTATTTCAAAAAAATATTAGAGCCCTGTTGTACAGAATGCATGTATCTTTCCCATTAAACAAAGCTATTGATGGACTAGAAAATGACTTAGTGTCTAAGAACACTTGGGGCTCTTATAAAAGAGTGGAGGTCAGCGGCAGCACCAATATCCAGACACTTAAAATTGTCTTATGGGGACCCACCCAATGCCCTTTTATTGCCTCCATGTACCCTTACATGTGTAGTACACACACACACACACACACACACACACAATCCATACATACACAATTATACATATGAGTAAAAGTAAATATTTAAAAACTTATCTTGTGTTCCCTAATGGATTATTAAAATATGATAAGGTAAAATGCATGCATGAGAAGACCCTATCATTATTTTAAATGACTTTTTATCGCATAGAAATGCTGATAATGGACAGCAAGGACTAGGGCATTTTCCATTCACTGTTGTTTAAAACTTTACATGAACGAAGGGAAGAAAATTCAAATAGCACATATGTGTTTTATAATAAGAACTTTATGTATTATGTTTCTGTATTATGTATTGTGGAATGTAAGAGGCAAAATTGTTCATGTATTCTCTTATTGGCCCAGAAAAGAGAAATTTTCACCATATTACCCTTCTATTTGGAAACAATATCTCCATGATTGAACTCAGCTTATGATGTTTACAGTCTGTCATTTCTTCATTCTGCAGCTAGAAAATTATGCTCTAATGATAAACTTAATATCCTACGTCATGTCTACTTTGTCTTATTTCTGTCTGCCAGGAACAATAGCACTAGATAGCTATGTATGAAAACATAGACATTTACTGTAAATATTACCTAGTAAAATCACTTTTTTGTAATAGATATTATATAATTTTGAAGGTTAATGTTTTGTAAAAAATGATTCTTTTATTTTCAAAGTATTTTTTTTATTCTTTGAAAATTTCAAAAAATTATAAAATGATTTGTTCATATCCATTCACAGTCCCTCCTGATAACTCTTTATAATGCCCCCACTTACCACCTCAATCTCTCTCTTTTTCATTAATAATCTGTGGCTCTAGTTAATGCTGCCCATATGCACAAAGGTGTGGTTTTTAGAGTAGTACCTCTTCTACTGAATGTCAACCTTAGTGCTCAAATCAGAGTCTACATGCAGGAAAACATACTATTAAAATTTTACACTCTGTATTACTACCTAATATCTTGGATGTGAATGGATACCGGCTTACTTTTAGAGGTATGGTGGGATATAATGAATGTCTTACATTTCACCGAAATATATTAGTACAGTGTGATGAACCTGATTTTTAGCATGTCAGCACCAATAAATCAGGAGGGGGATGGATACAAATTGTTTAGAACATATTTCTGTATTTCTTTGTATAAGTTTTCTAATTATTTTATGAAGCTGCTTTTATGCTAAATTTTATTTAATTATAAATCTTCATACTTTCTAAGTATTCATGTCTAAACCGGTTAAGTACATAGATCTAAGAATAAGGCTTTATATAGAGTAAATTACACACATATGAAGTAAAAGCCCCTGGTCCTTTTATTCTATCAATACTTTTAGGATGCCTACTGTGGACCATGCCCTGAGTGAGGCCATGACATGCATAGTGATGAGCAAAGGCGTTTGAGCTAATCAAAAGACACAACATTTTAAAAATGCTTAATAAGGGCTAGAGATGTGGCTCAATGGGTGAAGGGCTTGCCAAACAAGCTTAAACTCCCACAACCCACTTAAAACTGGATGCAGCAGGACACATCTGCAATCCAAGAAATTCTATGGAGAGATGGAAGATTGACAGTGGAAAGCCCTGGAAGTTAACAGGCCAGGCGAGCCTTGCCTCTGAAGTGGAAACTACTAGATAGCCTGTCTCAAAGTAGAAGGCTACATCAAAAGTTGTCCTCTGACCTCTATGCTGTTGTGTGCCATGAGATGAGCACTCACTCATGCATGCACATGTACATCATGGAGTGAGAGAGAAAGAGATACATACATACATGCATACATACATACATACAGACAGACAGAGAGACAGACAGACAAAAAGGTTGATTTTAAAAATGCTTACTAAAGCACTTAAGTCTTAAAGGGACAAGTAAAGAGTGTGTATACAAGATAGTCTGAATTTTATTGACTAGTACAGAAGATATGCTTGTAATTGTGTAGTTAGAGTGGGAAAAATAAAATGAGTAATTATGATTTCAAAGTATTCATGGATTGATGTGAACAAGTGATTAGCCGGTATGTTGATGTAGCACATGGAAGGGTTAGCAAATACAGTAGAGAAAGGAAATAGCCTCAAATACTTCAAGGAGCTATCAGTCTGGACTGCTGCTCAGTGGTACTCATAGTGTTTGTAATTTTCTGTGATAATTGAACTACTTATCTTCTTTGCTGACCTCTCCATTTAAGAAGTCCTGCAATTCCATCCTATTCAGAGGATAGGGTTTCCCTGTCACACTGGCTAAGATTGGTGTCATCATCTGCTGAGGTTTACAGTGATATAGCATTTTGCTCCTTTATTTTCTAAACTTAATGGTATTAGTTGAAAGACAGTGCCTTTTCCTGATTGCCTGAGCATATCGACTGCCCTGCTTATTGGTGGGCGCTTAAACATAGAAGGTTTTCAGTACATAGTCCTTGATTTTTAGGTGATTATAATTTACCTAGTTCAATCATTGCTCTTGTACAAGGGCATTATATATTCTTACTGAGTCTGATCTCTGACCCATTATTAAGAGAATTACGCATTAATTCATTTGACACTAAATAATGCATATCTAAATTGGATCCAGTGCATCCTTTACTATCCAAAAGATGCAAAATTCCTTTCTATAAAATGCCTTTCTATAAAATAAATATATCTGCTGACATAGTTAAAATCATCTCACATTATTTCTAATAACCAGTGTGACATAAATGTGTGTGTAAATAGTTTCTATATTATTTAGGAAATATTAGCAGCAAAATAAGATATGCACGTGTTTTGTGCAGATGAATTAATTGCTTTTCAACACTCAGTTGAATGTATGTTTATGAAACTCATAGATACTGAGAACTGACTATTTCAAAGAAATTTTGGATTATTAGAAATGATAGACAAGGAGAAAAAGAGATGATCTCCTGAGTAAATTGGAAACATGAGGGTCACGAGAGAGTAGAAGGGGAGAGGGGAGGAAGGAAGGGAAGCAGAGAAAAATGTATAGCTCAATAAAAAAGGAAGAAAATGATAGAGCAGGAAAGTCAAGAAT
>JAQHUG010000320.1:790404-808069 GCA_028555095.1 Dicrostonyx torquatus
TTCAGATTGTTTCTATTGCTGCTTATACAACTGAAGTTTAGACTGAAACTTAGGAACCTTGTGCCTGAATCTGTGCATTGTTCCAGTTTGTCTTTTCTTCTCCTTAGGTTAGAAGATCTGAATCTTGTCTCCACATCCATCAGCTATTTATTGTCTTACTATGGCATATGATAAGCTTGCCCTGTACCATCGGGATATTAGCATGACTGTGTAGCCTAGGCCATCACTGATAGCATGGAATGCCTCAGCCTCCATCACAAGTTTGGTTCATGACATATTACTAACTTGGTCTTGTGAAACCCAACCAAGAATGCCATTGTGCAGAAAGGCCTGTGGCAGCACCAACAACACTCTTCATGTGACTTTTCTGAGTCTGTTATCTATTCTTTCCTCACTAGCTCAGAGTTTTGTTTTAGTTTGCATGCTCATCCTGTGGTAGGCAGTGCATCTTGGTGGAAAGACCAAGGGATGGGAAGCCTAAAGTTTATGTTACGGTTAGATGTTCTCTACATCTCTGGTGAGGCCTGCTTGCTCTCTTATTTTGTTATTTGTTTTAGAACAATACCTGGGACAGGTGAATAGAGCATGCTCAGCACTCATTTTTAAACCAGCAATTTACTGTTTGGAATTGTTTCATCTTCTCATTATGATACCTTTTGTATTCTTTCCATTAGAATATCTATTACTCATAGATTTAACATGAACTTTCCACATTCCTTCTTCCATGTCTGAGTTGCTATGTGTGTCCGTGAGGAAGTAGTCAAAGCCACTGAATGAGTGGATGCAGTTGCTAATGAAGTATATGTGAACCCAGTTGCCTCATACATCTGCTTTAGGCCAGATGTAAGGACCGTGGGGCTACATCTCAATAGGGGAATGGAAGGTTGTGATAATTTAGGGAAAGCTGCTTTCAAACTGTGCCATCTTCATCAGACCATCTGTGTAATTTGCAAAAGATCATCACAACTAGGCATGATGACTGTTGATGATCCTCCTTGCAGGAGGTGCAAAGACGGTGGTTCTACCTCTCCTCATATTTAGCCACTTCCTTTAACCAGTTGTATGGACTTCTACCTTAATTGCATGCAGCCTCAGGGGTGGGGCTTGAATCTATAGACAAGAAAGATCTAAGGGAAGGAGCCTTATCTATGTAGCTGAAAAGGCATCGTCATTCATGATGGCTCAAAACTTCTAGTGTCACAGCTTTAAGACTTCACACAGTCTCCTGCCTGTATCCCCTCACCCCTCACCCATTGCTCTGTCATTATGAGTTGTGAACTCATTGATATGCCAGAGTGATTTTTGGTGGAATCATACCTCAGCTTGCTTTTTAGGACAAGGGGAACAATTAGATAGATACTATTTGGGTCCCTTGAAGAAAAAGAATTTTAGTGACACATTCATAGACCATATAAAAGTTAGTCGATAGTTCATGGGTTTTCAAGAATAACATGTTTTGTAGCTATTTACATTAAAGAAAAACTTTTAATTTTTGGCTCTAAGAAGCTCTCATTTGGTTAGAAACTACTAAGATGAATGTCTGGTGAATTTCATATCATATATCTATATATTGATGTGTAGCTTTAGATATGTATTTATATCTCTCGTTCTATACAGTAGTAACAGCAATAGACTGGCTGATTAATGTATAAATCAGTGATTAAAACAAGAAAGTGTAGGACTTCAGAACACATATGCTTCAGTTTATAATTGTGAGCTTAAAAATATCTTAGTTATAAAAAAAGTCAGCTTTAAATAGTTTAATTAGGCAATCAGTTGTGTTTCTTATCTGCACCACAAAGAGCTCATAGAAAACCGGAAGTGACTACATGTTGCCTAATTAGTCCAATTAAACACCTGCCTAAGATTTCTTAGCTTAGAAAACGCCCCACTCTTAAAATCACTAGCACACTGCTAAAAATATAACTTCCAAATGAAAGTATTTCGTTTGAAAAGTTGGGACCTATTCTCTGAATGCTGTATGAAAAAAATGCAAAAAATTATCTGTAAATTGCAAACATTTTCTCCCCTTCCTTTTAAGAGAAGTAAGACTTTGTTTCCATGTTTCTCAAATAAAGCAGCCTGAGTTGGTTGCTTTGAGAGGATTAGTCAAAGAGACCAAATCCATATCTTGATCTAAGTCCTCCATTTCTTCTTTGACATCACCCTTGCCTGGAAGTATAAGCAAGAAAAACAGCAGTGGTGGCAGACCTCCATGCAGCAGCCAGGAATACAAATGGATCAACCAAAAAAGCTTTGACCTTTTCAGCAAGTGGGCAAGTATATTCAGTTTCCTAAGACAAAACCAGGGACCAGTTCTGTCCACAGTTGATAAACTGTGACACTGAAGCAATCTGCAGACAAACTTGACAATATTAGCACCTTCCAGGAAGCAGAAGTTTGTAGATTCTTATTTGTTTTACTTTAAAGCTGGAGACGAAAAAAAAAAGTGAAACACCAAAAGTTTGATTGATCTCAGTAACACACAGCAAATGCCTGACTAGTTAGAGCTCACACCTGAATATTGCCATCCATGACCTTAGAAGTCAGGATCCTGCCCCTATGGTTGTTGACTGTATGTTTAATATTATAGCCAATGTCGTTTTAGTTACAGAGCTAGTGTGTCTCAGATAAAATTCAAAACCTCCCTGTGAATTCAATGCCATTATTATTTGAAAATAGAAAAGTGAAGATCAGAGCCAGTCTTTTCCCCAACCAGATAAGAAGTGGAAGTCTCCAGAACCTAGGGAAATATCTGTCTTAGGACCTGAGCTAGATTCTGCAAAACTCACCTAAAAACTCAGATGTGCTGGCTAGATTTCATAATGCTCAAAGATGCTATGCGGGTTACGGGTGGACATAAACTACAATTATTTAACCAACATTGGACTTTGCATGCTAGAATGCTAATCTGTAGGGAAGGCAGAAGAGTGCACTGACAGGTAGAATTAATGGCAAGATTGTTTGGAGGCTAACCAACTGTTTTCTGATTAGATTTGAGGCCTCTTCTAAAGGAGGAAAAATCATGCTTCGTATGACAGACCTGGCCCAGAGACCATGACTGGGGCAGGTCATAGGCCTTGTGGGGACATGTACTACTGTTTTTTGTAACACATACACATGGCTTAACTGTCTTTTAAATATTTATGTTTGGACCTGTTGATTAGCATTGTATGAACGTTGGTCAGAGAAGCTTCTGTTTGCAGTGGAGAGCAGCTGAGGTAGAGACAAAGAACTGATCAATGTGCTGAGAATAAGTGACCACTGAGTGCTTGCCCTACAATGAGACATCAATGGCAACCCATCCTCCAGGGATCAGGAAACACTGCAGAAGAGCTGGAAAGAATTTTAGAGATGAGGATGGGAATTAGTGGTGTGAAATGCTGTCTCCTAGACAAGGCATGAGTGTTGACCTGATGTTGTATTTATGGTTACTTAAACAAGACCTCCACAAGATGTAGACTAATTATAGCTGTTTGGTTGTCTTTTATGGTTCTATGTATAACTATCCGGTTGTCCATATTCATGCAGGAAACCCTAACTAACAAAAAGATTTAAAAATAAATAAAATAGGGAAGTTGGAAGGACACTTATTAGTAGAGAGTTTGAGGAAGTGGTAATGAGGATCTGGGTGTGGATTTAATCAAGATGAATGTAAATATGTGGATGTAAATATGAATAAAATCATTAAAATATATATTTATAAAAATATATAATATATTAAAAATATATATCTTTAATGTTTTCATATATATAGGCAATTCCATTTATGTATGAATTTCACTCTGATTACTGCTCCCCCAGTTTAGTCTCCCCCCATTTCTGTTAAGCTCCTCTTCATTTCTGTTTATATGTAATTCAAATATATTGGTGTGCGTCTATTTTCTCAAATCTGAGAAGGTAGAGACAGGAGGAATTCCAGAACTTGTAATCAACCAGTCCAGTTGAATGAATTTGTCAGCTCTAGATTCTATGAGATACTCTGTCTCAAAAAAATAAAGTAAAGAACAATTATGAAAATAACTCTGTATGTAGGTTGACCTCTACATGCATAAGGCAGGACATATATGCATACATACACACATAAATACATTACACCAGAGAAACATACACATATAAGACACATAAACATACATGTGCATATACAACCATACATATACACACACATACTCACACAAATACATGCACATGCACAAACATTCAAACTCACACATATATGCACATGCAATCACACATTTACACACACATGTACATATAGAGACACACACACGAAAGTTAGGCTCCATACCTTTTCATTTCTACCCTACTTCACATTTCTCCCTTTCATGGTCTTTTCACCCAGCAATGCTGAATACTTCAGTCCTGATCACCCAAGACACATTCTACAATTTCTATGCATTAATGGTTTTAAAGAGAAATTATGTCTTTAGTTAGAAAATTCACTGCCTCCCTTTTTTACGAACTGTCCAAATAAAGATTCACAAGAGGAATCTTGACAAGGATAATTACATTCTGCTCATTTACCCCACCTTCATCAACAATTCCCCCAGAAGCTTCAGAAAAGCAAGGCTTAAGGAGCACGGCTGCACACCAAAGCAATGCATTCAAGTGGAAGGCAGGCCGTCTGTCTGTGGAGGTGACCCACAGGAAATGTCAACGTGGTCTTTTCTCATGTTATTGGCATTTCGCCAGTAGTTTGTAGTTTAATGGGAGGACAATAATGCACATGTACATATCAAATCCAGAAAATGTCAACAGATTGTTTAATTATCTCTTTGAAAAGCCAGGGATTCTTTTAAAGTGGTGTATGTCATGCGTGCACTGAGGAAATTCTGCAGACACACCAGTGAGCTAGCCATAAGAACAACTGATTTTTATTTCGGAAGTTTACATAATGTATCAAATGAGACAAACTTACACTTACCATTGTTTTAAGGGATAACCTGCAGATGTCAGATAAATTAAAATTTCAATTATTAGTCTTTGAAAGTCCCTGTAGCCTCTAATGTGCATTTTTAAAACCTTTCTTTGAATTTGTTCTTGGGCAATTCTGTTCATGTATAAATTACATTTGGATTACTGCTTGCCTCCTGTCTCATCTCCCTCCCACTTCGTTTAAGTCCCTGCTCCTACAATTCCCTCTCAGTCATTCATTTCTGGTTTGAAACTCACTGAATTTAGATGGGTTTATCTGTATAATCACGGGTTTGGAAGTGTACGTTGGAATCTTCTGGGTGACTCAGAAGGTAGAAAGCTGGATACAATGACTGTCTCTCCCCCACAATCTATAAGTAGCCATTAGTTAAGGCCCAACGGATTCTTCTCTGATCTGTCACGGAAAGTTCGGAGGCTCAATTTTGTGTATATTTATTGTATACAGCTGATTTGTGGCCATGATAGCTTTGTCTATGCAAGGCCCATAAGATAGCATTTTACAGTATTGCTCCCCTTCTTCTGACTCACAATTCGGCACATAAGATAGCATTTCACAGTATTGCTCCCCTACTTCTGACTCACAATTCTTTCCACCCTATGTCTTTAATGATTCCTAAGCCTCAGAACAGGTAGGATAAATATCCTCTAACATGCAATTACTTTTCAATGGATATATGACCTTATCTCAGAAATAGGGACCGTATTTGTGATTCCTAATTTACAAACATGCTATGTATAGTAGGCTGGAAATAACTGGAGAGTCCTCCACATTTGGATGACATTATGTCATTATTAATTATTATATGTGATATTTTGATTCTAGAAGAGAAGATCTAGAATTGAAAATATTCCAATCATGGAAAGATTGATATTTTGGGAAATTTTCTATTTGTTGTTTTTGTGAGAATCCTTCTGTGTGTGCTGATAGGGAAACATGACATTTTTGTAGCTTTTAGTATGTTTTTTCTAATTCTGTCTACCTGTAGTTTGCAAGACACAAAATGTGAGAACAGTGGTGTTCCTTCCATGCCAGTGCATGTATCTATATTCATTTTATTTTTAATTTAGGCTATTATTATTGAATTTATTAATATAACAATCAGTCATTGAGTTCTTTAAAAGGTGACCTGAAATTTAGCTTTTATATATAGACCAGTTATTAAGATTTTACAAAACTTTATTTAAGATATATGTCAAATAGCAAGGGCACAGGCACATGCAAAGACATTAACTATACCGAAGGCTTCTATGAAAGTATGAGAGAGAAAGAGTGTACTTGATGTCTTTATTGAAGTAAGAAAACAAATACCTTACTTTTGTCTGATAAGATGATGCTTTTGTTTACTTTTCATTCTTTGTTTGAGGCCAGAAAAGGGTGTCATTTCCTCTGGAGCTGTAGTCACAGACCCATCCAATGTGGATGCTGGGAGTCAAACTAGGTTCTTCCAGAAGTGTTCCTAAATAGTTTCTTTTCTGAATCGTCAAGTTTATTTTAATCTATATTGAAACTAGTGTTTAGTATGCTGGTCCTCTCCACAGCAGGTCTCAGTGACAAAGAAGGCTTTTGAATGATCCCTCCACTACTTTTTATGCACGTATTCAGTTAGTCATAGAATTTTGTTCATCATTTTAGTTCAAATGAAAGGGAAAACTTTAATTCTTTTTTGCAAGAGAAAGCTTTGGTTTTATTTATAAATACAAGTTATGTGAAAAATGCTTTCATTTTATTAATTTATTCTTAGAAACTTTCATATGCATATATGATGCAATTCATTTGTTCTCTCCATTCATCTTTTCTTATATCCTTCCCACCCCACCAAATCTAACTGTTCCTTTCCAATTCATGACTTTTCATTGTCATATGACCTATTACCATTAATCAGCGCAATCTGTGTGAACAGAGCTGTAGACAGTGACTTCCCATCTCATTGAACATACCCACAGGAAATAGTTTAACAGTGAGAATCAGGGCCCCCTAAGTCCCTTTTCCAGCCATTTCTTGTTGTTAATGGGCTCTTTTTGGGCAGGTGCAATGCAATAATCTGTAGTAGCTGGAATTTCATGATTATAATAGCTATGAATTGTTGGGAAGATGGCATTTGAGAGCCCTTTTTACCTCTCTTCCAGCTTTTATAACCACCCTACCCACTCTTCGGAGTGATTAGAAATAACAGATGCATGATTGACAGTATTGACTAGTGTCTAGTGTGTGACAAATCTGAGTTGTACTGAGGCACATCAGGATTTATGGTATTGAGGAAGATATCCTGATGTTAGGAGGCTTTGTGGTATTTACCAGTATAATCTTTATGCTTCAAACTGACAAAGCAGACAAAGACTAGTTATCCATTGAATTTGTTCTACCTCACTCAAATGTGTAGTTTAGCTCTTCAAGTACAAAAGTGATTATTCAAATAAAGTTAGTGTAGTTAGAAAAAAATCAATTATTTCACGGTGAAAAGTAAGATGTTTAAAGTTCTTAGGGAGAATTTAAAATGGGAATTTCCATTTTCTCCAGATGTTTTGATGCATTCCTTTAATCCAAGCATTTAGTAGGCAATGGTGGCAGGAGGATCAGGAGTTTGAGATGATTTTTAGATACATAGAGAGCTTGTGTCCAGTCTGTACTACAGGAGATGGTATTTTAAAACAAACAAAATAATTAAAACAAAGAAATATAATAAACACGTTAGACCATATTACTACACATGATTCGAACAGACCATCTATATAGATTCATTTAACAATACTGATGCCAATATGACCACTTATAATATATTTTTAATGAATCTTCTGTTATAGTGAGTATATAAGACAGAGAACTTCTACAGAAAGATACTTCAGTGTGGCATAGGTTGGCGGTTTCTGTTTGTCATCAGTGGCTACTAGCGCTTTGTGGAATAGAGTAAGCCATCTGTTTGCACATAATCATTCACTCCATGACTAGAATGTGTGAGAGAGAATGAGGGGAACCAAAGAAAGATGCAAGGATCTCATTGGCCCATGTGAGGACACACACCAAAGACCTGATGACATCTTACAAGGCACAATCTCCTAACAATTGCAACATTTCCCTATAACTCCATACTGGATATCAGGCCTGCAAATTATGAATGATCGAGGGACAGTTAAGATACAAGTAACAGACATTACCTGACTTCTTGATTTTTTAAAATATTTATTTACTTTTATTTTATTTTATGTGTGTATTTTGTCTGTATGTACATAAATGTGGCACTCTGTGCTGCAGGACATGATATCTTAAAAACACATAATGATGATAATAATACTAAAAGACAATAAACATACAGTGCACACAGTTAGGAAGAGAACATTGGATTCTCCAGAACTCAATTTCCAACAGTTGTATGTAATTGTGTAGGTGCTGGGAACCAAACTCGACAAGCTCCTAGCAAGGGCAGTAAGTGCTCTTAACTGCTCAGCTGTCTCTCCAACAGCAAAGATTTTTTTCAATTATTTCTATTTATGTATATGTGTGTCAGTGTATGCCATGTATCTTAGGGTTTCTATTTCTATGAAGAGACATCATGGTCACAACAACTCTTATAAAGGGAAGCATTTAATGGACTTCAGTTTCAGAGGTTTAGTCCATTTTCATCATGGAAGCATGGAGGCACACAGGCGGACGTGATGCTGCAGAAAGAACTGAGCCTTCTACATCTTGATCTGGAGACAGCAGAAGGAGACAGTGGCCTAACTTGAGAGTATAAAATCTCAAATCCTTGCCTCCATAGTGACACACTTCCTCCAACAATGTTACACTTATCCTAACAAGGCCACAATAGTGTCATTCCCTATCAGTCAAACATTCAAACACATGGGTTTAGGGGAACCCATTCAAGCCACCACACCATGTGTGGGGGAGTCCAAGAAGGCAGAAAAGGGCTGTAGAATCCTTGCAGCCAGAGTTATAGGCAATTCTAAGAGGCTGTGTGGGTCTACAAACTGAATTCCCATCCTCTGTGGCACCAGTAGTCACTCTTCTTACACAAATTCCTTGAAAGTTTATGGTTGACATTTCTTACATTCAGTAATGAGAACTTTGCCTTGAGAAAAAGCTTACATGACTTTAGATTTGTGATCTGTGTCTCCATGTTATAGATGTAAAAACATAGCCAGCTTTCTGTAACACTCTTCAGTAGCAATCAAATTATACCTAAGCTGTTGAAATACGATAAAAATGGTTTTCTTTTCCTGTATATGAACAGTCATGATCATTTAAAATTGTCTCACAAGGAAAAGAAGAAATACTACCAGCAAATCTAAAAGCTTTAATCTACACAAGGTTAAAATATAAATATTGAAATAGTAACCTGAAATATCAAAATAAACAAAATGAGTTGTATATTAGGTGTATGCACATGTGTGTATGTATGGAGTGCATACTAATAGGCAAATGCTTTATAAACTTATCTGTTTTCATGTATATGGAGCAAAATGCATCAGCTATCTAGCAACTGTTCATTCTTTTACTATTAATATTATATACCTCATATACAATGTGTGTATTTAATAAGAATGATTTAAAATTTTCAAGAAGATACTTAATTAAGCGCAAATAATATGTGAACACAGCTAATATTAGGTACAGTGCCAGACTGCTCATTAAAATCTCACACATATCGCAGATTAGAAAGTTTCTTCTTAGTGCAAAATATCCTCACGGACTTTTCTCAACCATGGTTTATACTCCTCAAGGGAAACTTTAGCACCTGAGTCTCTTTTTAGCATTGGCATTTTTGTCCTTACTAGCTGGCATCCAAGATTGCCAGGAGGGTGATAGTAATAGCCCCAAGTGCAGAAACCCACACATTGTGCAGCCTTGTGTCTGTTAATTACCTGCATCATATCCAGATGAGGCTGGTGAACCCCCACTTTCAGTTAGACTGACTGGTAAACAAGGCCCAGTAATACCCCATCTGCTCTCCAGAGTATTGCTGATGCTTGCCATTGTTCCTCAGTTTTACATGGAATCTGGGGATGAAACTCGGGTCCTTCAGCTAGTCTGTGAGCACTCCGCAGACAAAGGTCTCTTCCCAGGCCTGTGGTGGCCTTTAGGAGGAGTCAGGCTCGGTTTAACTGGGTTCTTTAATTAGAGTTGATTGAAAAATATTTTGTATTTAGCCTGGTTTCAACTTTCTAGTCTTCCTTTGAACAGTCTGCTTATGTTTTGCTTTAAAGTTAGTAAATGCAAAACAGTGAATCATGAATAGAGCGGAATCTTTCCCTAATTATTTTAGGGACTTTCTAGACAGCATGAATTTCCTGTCATGGGTGCTGATGACTAAAAAAGATTTTTAGAAAGACAAATGCCTTCCTACTCACTTTACATTCCTGGTTCAAAACATTGGCTGCTTTGCTGAAAAACAGACCTTGCTGCTTTGGGCTACAGAAGGACACTGTGATCAGCACTGAGTCTGTGTGGTAGAAAGTGCCACAGATTAGAATAGACCTGAGAGAACGATGCTGCTGGCAGGTGCTGTTGTCATGGCATTAAAGCTCACTGAGCTTACTTCAGTTTTTAGTGGTGTCTAAAAAAAAACCCACAAAAACAAAACACAAAATAAAAAACACTTGTTTTCCTGTGTTTGGATATAAAACAAACTTACCATCATGATGCAGTTTACAACACTGACTTGGATGTTCTGTGGGGGTCAGTAGCATGCAAAAAACAGACTAACATGTAGGTTCCACAAATTTGTAATATTTCTAACTCATTATAAAATAAATCATAATTTATTACAAATTTAGTGGCCACAAGATAAGAT
The DNA here is from genome assembly GCA_028555095.1 of Dicrostonyx torquatus. Lineage (NCBI taxonomy): Eukaryota > Metazoa > Chordata > Mammalia > Rodentia > Cricetidae > Dicrostonyx > Dicrostonyx torquatus. The sequence continues at coordinate 801,129 of JAQHUG010000320.1, forward strand.
TGAGCCTGCTTTAGGGAAGTGCCAGTACTTTAACAGTAACACCACAGAAATTCCCATGTGAAATGAGAAGACTGTTTCATTGGTATCTACTCAATGTACGCACTGAAATATCTACCCCAGTTGGTGGTGGTGTGCTCACATTGAGAAGAGAGACACACACCAAGTCATGAAGGACACATTTCAAATTGTGCTTGTATGAAAACATCACAATGCAAACCGTTTTGTTTACCAAACTGAATATATCCGCATAAAGAAATTATTAACATTGGACAAGACAGAAAAGTAAGGTTTTCCTTGTATTTTCTTAGGTTATAATACTCTCAAGACCCATCTTACACATCCTGGGGAAGCTCCTAGCACAGTCCTTGTGTGCCAGCAGGCGGACTTTGACTCTTTATGTCTGTTACTCTATTTTTATTCTCCCAAGATGCATATTTGGTGGAGAAGAATAGACAGTGTGGCCAGGGAGAAAATTTAGGGTGTTGATTTGAGAATCCCTGTTTCAAGCAGGACATGCATAGTCTTCACCATGGAGCTTCCCCAGGATATCCTCTGAGCAGATGTTCTTGGACAGTTCAATGCCTGAAGGCATCATTTACCCAAGACCATGAAAGTCTGGATATTCAGTCTTATACACAGAGAGTACATCAACTCCATGTTATCACTTTCTTATCAGAATATATCCTTGCAGCTCTGACCCCTGGATGCAAACTATGTTCTCATAGGGGTGAGGACTGCAAGAGCTGGTGACTCTAAATCCCTTACATAATAGGTGCCGGTATCTTTGGGGCTAAAGAGTGCATTTCTTCTTTAACACTTTTTACTTCTTGATCACTAGAATTTCTTTGGCTTTTGTTTGCTTGCTTTCTTGCTTGTTTTTACAAATGAAGAATCACTTCCTTTTCCTCTCTGTTTATTAAGGCCAAGTGACATGGTTTTTGAAATTCTTTTGCTTTTCCTATACTCGGTTTAATGTATAACTTGAGACCCTTAAATACACCCTAGCCATAGTATGACAAAACACCTGTCAGAAACAGCATAGATGGAGAGGGCTTGATTCTGGCTCATGGTTTCAGCATCATCTTATGAATTTATTATATATATTTAGAATGTGCTATTTGTAGTCTATGTGGGGAAAAATGCGTATCTTTTCTATCTTGAGTCCTCCCAGGAGTGTGGTGGATAATCAGTTATGCAAGTTATCTTTAATGTTCTTTACTAAATGCTATCATTTTCTCCATGTAACACTAGACATATCTTACTGAAGATATCTCTGGTAATATTAACTCAAGATTATGAGAACCTTGAGTGCATCAGATGTATTAGTTACTCATCTCAGTTTGTGGGTTACTGCTATTTTCTTAGTTTTTTTCAAAAATCATTTTATCAATTATTTAAAATCAACACCCTCTTTGTTATTATATGCACTCAAATTATTTTTATTTTTTTCACATTTTCTCGAGAATCTTTTTTATAAAAAATTATGTATGTGTACTATATTGCAATCATCCCTACCTTCATCTTGTATCTTGTCCCCCAGGTTCTTCCCGCTTTTATTTAATCATTACATTTACACACCCACACAGTATAACATGTTGAGTTGATGAGTTGATTTACATTTTCCAGTACTGATGACTAGGTATTAGATAACCAATTAAGAGCCAAGACTTGGAGAAATCTGATCTCTCTAAGAAGTCATTAATTGCCTGTGGGTCTTCATGTAGAGTTTAGCCTTGTGGTATTTATCTAACCCACTTTGGAATGTCAACTGGTATTGCCATTATTTAAGTGTTCCTTATGGGGCATAATGTTAAGAGTCTGTGGGTGTAGTTTCTATATCATATACAGATGATACAATCTCACAATGTAAGTTCTGGTTGTCTTGCTCCTGCAATCTCTCCACCTGTTCTTCTGTGATTTTTTCCCCATAAGTCTTAAGGATAGGAATTGTGTTGCAGATGTTTCAGCTGGGGCTGGGCCATCAGTGGTTCTTTCTATTTTTATCAGTTGCTTTTATTAATGGTCTGTGTCTGTTGCAAAGAGAAGTACCTTTAATGAGAAGTGAGAGCTACACTTATCTGTGCATGTAAGGGTATTAAAAACACAGAGATGATATTGGTTTGGAAACTTAGCAGTAGGAGATTCTCCTCTAGGTTCCATGGTTTCACCAGTCACAGTTGGCTAAGTCTACAGTGATAACATGAATTATCGCCTATTAAGTGGGAAGATGAAGTGCCACTGATGAGAATATCTCGACATTCTGGTCATTGTGGTTCATAGGCATTACAGCTGGGTAGGTCTCTTAATGACCTTTCTTCCTTATCAACTTGCATGATGACTTCTGGAACTCAGTGAGGACTCTTCTTGGTCAAATCCAGCTTGATTTCTCCCACTGCTATGTCTGAAGTGTGTGTGAAGTGCCTTCAGCAACACAAACTTAACTTCAAATTAAATGAGATGATTTAATGTCTTCTTTGTCTAATACTTTATATCATTTCTTCATGTGGTTTACCTAATTTATTGATTTTGCCCTCCAGTAAAATAACAGATAATAACAAAAATGTAGATAATTGTTTCTTTGTTATTAACTGTTGAAGGCATATGTGCTTTTATACACATATATCACTTTCTATCTTCTCTCTTTATTCTTTTTAAACTGAGTTTTGACTAAAAGAAAATTAAATTAATTTGCCTAGAAATTATTTCTTTTTCCTTAGGAGCTTCCAGATCATATACCATATTTATTTTTGTCCATACAAACAAATATTTGTTCTCCCTGTATGATGGTTAACCCAATCTAGAATCACCAGAAAATATAGTCTCAAGTATAGGTTATCTATATTAGGTTGACTTGGAGGCATGTCTATAAGAGTGTGAATCTAGGTTCACAGGATACCCTATTCAGTGTGGGTAGCACCAAACACTTGGCAGGAGATCGTTGGTTGTATACAAGTGGAAAAAGTGAGCTGAACCCCAGATGACATGCATTATTCATTGCTCTTTACTAAGAATTATGGATTCAGTGTAGCTAAATCCTTCAAGCTTGCTTGCTACCTTAATTTCTTCAAAATTATGGACTATGGCCTCTACTTCTTCTTCTTCATTAAGGTACTTTTGTGAGGGTGTTTAATGACAGCAACATGAAGGAAATTAAGATAGCCTTGTTATTATGAGAATCTTCTAAATTACACCTAATACAGTAATGCAGAGAGATAGTAGAAGAGTGGCATTTGTTTACCTTTCCATGAGATGAAACTTGTGATGTAGACATTCAGCTATTTTGGTGGCTATTATGATTAGCTCCCAGTTCTTAAAAACTTCCAGTCTACCAAAAATTAATATTTTCTTTCCCTTTCTATTATTTTTCTAATTTGAAAAGTGTAACAGCATAGATCACAAATATTCACAGAACTATATTATGATAAGAATGAATTACAACTAAAATAATATAACAAATATTTTCTCTGGTGAAAAATGCACAAGACTAAGCTGAGGTTTTTGCAATGGTCATTATTGCTTGTTTGGAGTGCACATTGTTCCCAAGTATTGGACTCTTCAAGAACCTTGATCTTCTTGAGCAAGTAGAATGTTGTTGTATTCATTATGTCCTCATTAAAGAAAACACTTCTGCACATTAGAAAAGCAACCCCTGTGACAAGTATGCCTTTCTTTTGCTGATTATTCCTTATGGCTGGGACTAAAAAGAGTGGAATGTGTCCATCATTGCATACACATTTTACAGTAAAACTGCCATTCCGATTTTAATGTTATTAAATTTTTATGTGTGCAACATTTTATCTAATGTTCATGCTGAAATGTCCTTCTGTTTAAATAACTTACTGTGTCTAATTATCAAAAGAGAGCTGAAGATAGTAGCTCCTCATGATGTATGGACCACTTTTGTACAGCTGGTCCTACCTATACTGACCATCAAACTACATGTTGAGTTAAAACTTTGTATCCTATGGTGCTGTTAATGGCATCATGACATTGACTAATGGCTTTGCCTACTCCGCGATGTAAAGTAACCATCATGACTGTACCATTGGATAGAACTTTTCTTTGGACTGGCTTCCTTAATAACTAAACTTAGTATGATACAAGTAAGTTGAAACAAATCACAAAACTCTCCCTGTTAGGAAGCTGATATGTTCCTTGTTCAATAGCAAAAAAAATAGGGACAGTTATTGAAATATTATAGAACACCTGTATTTATTCCTACCCTTCAGATTTCTCTCTGCAGAAAAAGATTCTAGTGTCCATAGGGATTAACAAGTTGTTTGAAAGACATTAAAAGTTTTAATAACAAAGTATTTCTATATATAATGGTAATATTAAATTGGCAATTGCGATATATTTTCAAGTTATAGTATTTAGGAAGGAGTTACTTGTTCTTGCAGAAATTCTATGCACATCTCCGAGCACAAAAATTGGGCAACTGACAACTGCCTGTAACCATAGCTTTAGATAATCCAACACGTTTTCCTGGCCTTAATGGATAGTCAGAAAATATGAACTAACAGCCCGACTCTAGAAAGTCTTACAGAATTTTTTTTAATAGTTTTTCTTTTGGGTTCCAGGTGACAACACTTGTCAACACAAGCAACAAAGGTCCATCAGGTAAGAAGAAAGGGAGGTCAAAGAAAGCCCATGTTTTGGCAGCATCTGTGGAACAAGCTACCCAGAACTTCCTGGAAAAGGGTGAACAGATTGCTAAGGAGAGTCAAGACCTCAAAGAAGAGTTGGTAGCTGCCGTGGAGGATGTGCGGAAGCAAGGTAGGTGGAATAATATTGTATAGTTGCTGAGGCTTGCTGTGTGAATAGGACATTGTTTTTCTAGAATCAAAGGAATATTTCACTTTGTTTGCTCTCTACAGATGATGTTCACAATGTTTGCGGGATTAGTTGCATAAATATTTTGATGTTGAAGTGTGGGCATGACTCCAAATGCCATGCTTTTGCTTTTATTTAGAAATCTTCCTATTATTTGCCCTTGGTAGATGGAAACAAATTCTCCAGTCAAACTCGCACCTTGGTATGATTTTGGAAGACACTGTCTATATAAAAATGACTGGATATTCTGAGCTTTAAGGATAGGAGAGAAAAATGCAAAAGCATGTAAAATTATATTTTTAGTCCATGACTTTTCTCACACATCTAGCTAGTTAGCATACAGTTTATTTAACATTTTGAAATTTTTTTATTTGCAATCAAATACATGTAACATAAAAATAACATCTGAACTGTTTTTAGGGTTCATTTACAGTTTAGTGTTGGTAGGTCTATGCACAACTTTGAGAAACTTATTGCTAGACCTTATTCACTTTACACAAGTAAAGCTGTATACATTCATTCAGCTATCCATATGCTCTCCCTAAAAGTCCCTGTGAATCACTCTTCATCTGTTTGGCAACTCTGGATATTTCACAGAAGTGGGATCCTGCAGTATGTCATTTTCTGGCTGGCTTATTTCATTAAGTACAGTGTCTTCAATAACCGTACATACTGTGGCAAATACCACAATTTTAGTTTTTCATAACTAAATAATAGTCCACCAAATATATGTCCCCAGGCTTTTGAATGGGATTCACTAATTTCCTCTTGTGAACAAAATTACTATTGTATTATACTTAAATAAATAAACATGTATATTATGGTTAACTTTAATTATCAATTTGACACAAGTTAAAAATCACCCAGACAAAGAGACTCAAGAGGTTGCATACAGTTGATGCTTTGTAGGGGATTGCCTCAACTAAATTTATGGATGTAGAAAGACCAAGCTATCTGGAGGCAGTGCCATTCCCCAGACAAGGTGTCCTGAACTGTGTGAATATAGAAGTGACATTCTTTATGACCACAATTTCAGTCAATGGAAGCACATATCAAGCTATCTGTTGAGTGCTGATTTATATTGTCTAAGGGAATGCCTCATTAAATATTTGTTGAATGGACGAGTCATCTATTTATACTTTGTACATTCTTAACTGTCTTTTGCAGGTCATAGATGAATGTTTAGTGTTTTAAATGAAACACCTTCCTTCTTTTCATGAAAGCAAACGTTTTCTCCATTTCTTGTTTATGTTATATATGGATTTGTGTAGATATTTTTTGCAAGTTTGCGGACATACATGTGCTTGGTATCTATTTCACTGGAGCACAATTTTGATGTGGGGAATCAACCTCTTGATTTTCCACTTTACTCAATGAGACAGGATCCCTCAATCAAACTTGGGGTGTGCCGATATAGCCAATCTTTCTTACCAACTTTCTCTCTGTAACCATTGTCTCCAATTTCTAAGGCTACAATTATAGGAAGAATACCACAGTCACCCAAAATTTACATGGCTTTCTGACGATCAGAACTCTACTCACAGTTTTGTGGTAAGAGTTTTAACTGCTGAGCTGTCTTCCTGGATGCTGACTATGCTTCATATCACTATTCTATTGCAGTCCTCCTAAAAGTTAACTTCATTCATAGGACACTAATTCAAAGTGCTACTTCTCCTGGACATATTTAATGTTTCACATTCCACCTTATGTGAACAGAGCACGAATGTATATGTGTCCTGAATTTATGAATGCCTCCAGGTTTTTAAATGCACTTGAAAGTTGAAAGTTTCCTGAATTATGGCTAGACACTTGCTTGCCTTCATGCATCTGTGCCCTAGAAAATTACTTTTTGCTGTTGTTTTCTTATGTATACTAATTTGCACAAAATATGTAAGATGTGCTCAGTTTGACAACTGTTTGCACCTGTGAAGCCCTGCATGATCTACATTAACGGGAGTCTTTTTAAGATTTTCAAGGGACTTGTCTTTTGAGGGGATTCCAGGCATTCATAGGGAGGTCCCAGCTAGGTACTTGGGCAGCAGAGAAGTGGGTGCCTGAACTGAACTTGTCCCATAGTTACTTTGTTGAATATCTTAATCGTCACCATA
>JAQHUG010000320.1:818532-875623 GCA_028555095.1 Dicrostonyx torquatus
AGTAACCAGGCTTTTACCAAAGAGGGAGATCACTTTCCGGATGTTTTCACCTCAGATGTTCAAGAAGACACCCAAATAAGCGTGCAATGTTGGACAGATAAGAGGAGGATGGATGTGAAAATATCATGAGAGACGCAATCCTGTGAAAATGCCAGATGCCTATGGATTCACCTTACTACAAATGCTATATGTTTCCTAGGATTTCAACTGCTGCATATTTTATTAAATAAAACAGATTGTATGTCAACTTTGACTTAGTTCAGAGCTGACATGTGTTCTAGGTCCACAAGGTATCCTTGTGGTAAGAGAGTTGGAGAGAACCCTTGATTATTCTTTCATTTTTTTTCTCTTTCTGGAGCCCTTGGCTCCTGGGAAGGCTGCAGTCTTGCAGTAGAAATAATGGCAACATGGACTCCTGCTTTTCTTACTGCTGTTCCATTTGTCAGACACTGCACATGTTTTCTCAACATCATTTGCTAACCATCAGGAAGATTACTGTCCCTCTTCTTTAGTCAATGACACTATTCTGATAGATCACCCACACATAATTGCACAAAGTGTGCCTAAGTGATGTCTTTTTACAAGCACTATTTTGTGTGTTGTGAATATAAACTTAAAAATTGAAAACAAAAACAAAAAACTTGACATTCCCCACATGTAGCAATAGTACACTCAAAAACAAGACACACAAATTAATAAAAAACGATATTGGTTAGTGGTTTTCAAGTGTATAACTGTGGTTTGAGAAATAATCAAAAGCTTAACACATGAAAGAAAAGAAAAAATTGATATGTAGAGCTTACTATTAAAATTAAAACAAAGAAGACAAGATGGCTCAGCAGAGATACTCAATGATGGAAGGAGAGAACTGGTTCCATGAAACTGCCTTCTGACCTTCATAAGCATTCTATGGCATGTATTTCCCCAATCTCACATGTGCACATCATATACTCACACAACGGTAAAATATTTTTAAAAAGTGACATATCTGTGATAATATGTTGGGAAATACTAATAACATTAAGACAAGACACAGTCTAAGAGAAAAAAATTGTACTCTACTTTCTGACAAAAGACTTGAATTTGTAGTACACAAAGTACTCTTAAAATTCAACAAGGATTCAAACACTGCATGAACGATACCCATTAGAGAAGATGTGCAGATGGAAAAGAGGCATAGAGAATCACTCTTTCACCCCATAACTGAGGAAAGTGATGTAAACTCTGAGATTTTGCTTTACTCCTTCAACAGTTGCTAGGACATCTGAAATGGGCGAGCACGCAGGCTGGTAGAAGCATGAAGCCACAGAGTTCACTCGGGCAGTTGTGAGATGACCTGACCATGTTTTCTGAAATGTATACTTTCAGATTTATTTATAAAAATGGTCATGAGGGTGTTACAGCCTTGGATATTAACTTCTTGATTTCCAAATATTTATGTCCATGACAGTACCTATTCGTGTCTTGTTTTTCTTTAAACATTTTCAGAGTAATTTTACAATTGCAGAAATTTTGCCAAGACAGTGCTAAAACTTAATATATGCCTCACTCCCATTCTCATTATTAATATCTTACACTCTTGTGGTTTGCTTGTCACAATTTATGAATTTGTATTGATATCTCATTACTGGAACTGAGTGCAGGAAGAAAAGGAAGCATAGTAACAAATTCCAGCTGAGGTGCTTAAAGGAAGTGGCCAGAATAAAGCAAATACAAATAAGTTTTTATTCTGCAGCTGACTTAGCTGAGTGATACATGAAAAGAAGTGATTAATTATAGATCTATACAGATAAAACTCAAAATCTAGTTGAGAATATCCCTGGTAGAAGCTAATTTATTGTAACACGCTATTCAGATACAAAATTGTCATTTCTAAATGAAGATGTTCTATTGACATACACACACAAAAAGTAGAGATAGAAGAGCAAAGAAAGAAATCTGTGGATAGCAGTAGAGAAAATCAAGATCAGACTGGGAAGTAGCAGGAAAGTGCTTCAGAGTCACACACATCAGGGGACAGTTGCCTTCTGCAGAGCCATGCATCCTTGGAAGAGTAGAAGAGGAATGGGGCAGTTTTGCAGTGCGGACGTTTTACAGTTCCTGCTCTTTCAGTTTCCAGAGCACCTGCACTGTGTGACTTTGGGAGCTCACTTCTCTGAGATTGGGTTTTCAGGAGCTCAATGGTGCCCTCTCTTACAACACCCACAGACACTAGGTGAAGAGCAGCAGATGGGATCTAGGAACACTGCAGTCTGGAAGCATCCAGTGGCAGTAGCCCCTGTTCTTTCACCATACCCATCGTTCTGGCTCAAGTTGGGAATTTAGATCTGGCTGCTGCTTTTTCTGCAGGATTGCTTGTAAAGCTTGTTCAGTGGATGTTTTTCATGAAACTTCAGGTAAATCACTCAGTCACTTCATTTAAACATCTTTTCATTTTAATTTGGTCCTTATGTTTGTTTGTTTGTTTGTAGTGCTGGGGACTGAACCTAGAGCCTGACAAACGCTAGGCAAGCATACTCCATGGATTTTTATCCCCAAGATGCTTTTGCTCCATTTGCCATTTGCATTGTTTAAAGAAAAATCTTTAAGCCCAAGATGCATAACAGATCCCAGGATGCATAAAAGGAAGCAACCTGCATTAGCACATAAAGAAACTTGATCATCAAATGCTTTCTGAGTAAGCTCAGTCAGTAATTCAATCAAACAATGCACTTGGCAAAACATTGTGGCTAACGGGGATGCAGTTTCCAATATAAAGCTGGCTCACTCATGATTCCGTAATTATGATCTATGTCCATGAATTGATATAAGCCAGACTGTCTTCATTAGCCACCCCACTCCCTTGAAAGGGAGACTATAGTGAACACACTTCTAAATTAGACTGCTTTTAGCAAGAAAATAAATGGCACAGAAGAAAAAAAATTACACTCCTCAAACCATTCTGCCTTCTGCTAAGTGCTTGCTAATGCAAAGTCCCCGAGCACCCCCAGTCAGGATCGACATCAAGTCAATACAACAATTATGAAAAGGTCACCGAATCTTTGCACGACCAAGGAAAAAAATCTTTGTCTTCAGAAACTGACCCTGGGCTTCCAGCAAAAATAAATAGGAAATGCGTATACAGGAAAGGAGGAAAGTTGGGATGAATTTGGAAGGTAAACTTACCTCTTTTTGAAGTTCCTGACAATGTATGTTTATTTTCCTCTTTCCTCATTTAAAAAAAAAAAAAAAGGAATGTCATTTCTCCCTGTCGACGGACCTTCCACTGGTGTCTTTTTGGCATTTTCCTATGCTACGCTTTATAGATCACTGTTTAGATGATGGGCTGTTTAGATGATGGTCTTAGTCTCAAGTTTCCCGTGCCTTCTTTGCTACTGGAACAGTGCAAAAAGCTTACAGTTATGATGTGTGCAAAAGCATACAGAAAGCCTCACCTAACTCAAGTACTGGAATTACAGGCATGCACTGCCACTGCTGGTGCTCCAGCTCTAACTCAGTCACTCTTACTTAGCTGGCAAGTGCTTTCCCAACTGAACTACCTCCCAAACTTCCTTCGTTGCCCTTTGAAGAATATTTATTTTATTTTTAATCATGAGTATGTTTGTGTGACTGTATGTGGGTATGTTAATATGAGTGCAGGTACCTGTGAAAGCCAGAAGAGGGCATCATATCTTGCAGAGTGGAAGTTCCAAAGGATTGTGAGTCACCTGAACTGGGTACTAGAAATTCACCTTAGTTCCTGTGCAGGATCAGTAAGCATTCTTAACCACTGAGGCTTCTCTCCAGCTCCCTACATTATACAGTATCCCTTTAAAGTAAAAATATTTAGTAATCTTGCCATTTAAAAAACACAAGGCATGTTCTGTGTTAGATTTTGCTGCTATTTGTTGCGTCGTGTAATAATTCTATTATAGAGCCCTGAATGGATTCATAGGGGAGTATTTATGGGACTAAAGGTCAGAAGTATTAAATATTTACATTCATTAGAACGTAATCTTTTGGTGTAGTCAGAAGGGAGAGGAATTAATTGGTCTATTTCCAATCACAGACTTTATGAACTTACTGCTTGGGTAATTTCTTAAATGTCACAATTAAAAATATTGAGCTATTTCTCTGTGAGCTTTCATTGAAATGGTAGCAGTCATTGCTAATGTCACCTAATAAATTTAAAAGATGGCCTTTAAATTGAAACATATCATCACTACAATTTCTCCTTCTCAAGCCCAGGGCTCTAAACAGCCAGGGATGCTCTTCTTCATAGACTCACATCCTGAGAACTACAAAACTACAACACGATGTGTTTGTCTCCTTCAGTAGAGACAGACAGAGCAGGGGCCACACCAGGCCCTGGCCTGTGTTTCACTAAACCAGCATCCTTTATCTCTGCTTTTAATTTCTCATCTACAAAAAATTTAATTGTTCTCTAATATCTCTCTACATTTTTTCTATTTCGTGTGTGTGTGTGTGTGTGTGTGTGTGCTTCAAGAAGAAAAAGGGCTGCCCTATAAATATAAAGGCCAGAAGGCATCCTCAGTTGTCATTTCTCAGAAGATATCTACCTTTCTCTTTGGAGACAGGACATCTCACTGACCTGGAACTCACAGAGCAAGCTAAGCTGGCTCTCTAGAGAGTCTAGAGATTTGCTTATGTCTGCCTCATTAGTGCTTGGATATTTTTACTTTTGTATAGATTCTAGGGATTGAAGATCTGCAGTTCAGTTGAAAAGTTTCTTGTTCACATAGTGGTAAAAGTTAGAACTGTCATATAAATAATGTGTAAACTAGGTGACCATCCATAGTGTGTCTCCAATGAATCAGAAGAATGAAAGACACGAATTGGTTGGGTCCTCTGTAGTATTTATAGATCCTGGGGAAGGGGTAGGGTACTACTTAGTGATTCAGGACCGCCACACTTAGTCTGGTTCCTCAGCAGGTGAGATCAGCAGGACATGATGAGGGTTTGTAGGCATCTGGATGTGTAGCTTGAGTCTCAAATGATAACCAAGATGGTAAACTCTTCACCTTGGTGACATGAGATGGGAAGATGCAAGGTATTCCAAGCTTCCACGAGGAGCCAGCAGAAAGATTTATCAGATGGTCTAGAAGAGTCCAGTTTTAGCATGGAGGAAATTGGCTTTAAAGACTTAAATTGGCTGATTTTCTTATGCATAAAGATACATTTTTTAAAGAAGTACACTACAATTACACTTTTGCTTATTCTCTTCCCCTATGGGATCAGTAGAATACCAGAACTGTATCCCAGAGTGAAATTTGCAACTTCCATGACTATGCAGTAGGTACCTACCAGTCTATTAAAAGCCCAAACACAAGGGGTGGGGTCCCCAAAAGAATAATGATAGCTATTGGGGAGTAGCAGAACATTGTAACAGAAATGTAAGAGCCCTGATCAAATGTGGGTGTAGTCAAAGAGATTAAGATGCTCCAAAAGACAAAAATGGTCATGTTGGGTATTTTGAAACAATAATCTTTGATCACAAGATTGGCATCAATGAAGTTTATTAGACCACTTCTGGACAGATATCTTTGTAGAAGCACTTTCTCTATGAACTTGTAACATCATCTGTGCAAAGCTATAGAAGAGGTTATTGTACCAAGAAACCTTCTTTTATAACTTGCAGGCATTATTTAGTTTTAGGTTTAGACTTTGCTTGCTTGTTTTATTTCAGTTAGGTTTAGTTTGGGTTTTGGTGTAGGTAGGGTTGAGAGTGAATCTCTTTTATTCTCATAATGTTCATATTTTACAAATCGAAATGTTGTCTGCTTGTCTGTATGAGATATCTAGGCTGAAACACTCACAGAATGTTGTTTTTTGCTTTCAGTGATGTGTCTGATGAGAAGAAATGCTGCCCTCTGCCCTTACCGTCTTGTCCTTTGTCTTTTTTTCAAATCATTTACAGGCTTCCAAATCTAGACATGGGCATGTGAAGCTGTCCCATGAATACAACCCAGTGCTTAGTCTAGAGGCTTATTGGTGACCCAGAATGACAGCAGAATCACATTCCAGCTGGGAACTCAAAGGTGTCAGTTTGGTTTGACTTCTAGTAAACAGGCAATGTGTAAAAGCAAAAGTTCCTCTGCAGAAAATTCTGGTTATCCTCAAATGGGCATAAAGAGCAGTCTCCGCTTTTTGCTTCCAGTCTCTGCCTCATCTCTGGGTGATGAATACCTGGGTAAAGGAGATAAAGATGAAAAGTTAAGGGCAACTTGGGCTGTACCCATGCTTCCTTGCCCATCTTTCACTACAGTATACATTATGACCTTTCTCAAGACCTTAACAATCCCTGATATTTCCCATCTTATTCTTATTATAAGTCCTCAAAATACAGTAGCAATGGAAAAATATTTTGTTTTTATACAAAGAAAAATTAAAAATGAGTTTCTTTCCCTGTAAAATAAAATTTTAAAAAGAAAGAATTAAGAGAATTTGTTCAGCTCTCTTGATGAATAGTTTTGAACGATCAGTCAGGATACAGTTTGACCCTTACAAAGTTTTCATTGTTATTTTGAGCAAAAGACACTGGGAATGCTAGCAATCAACACATGGGTATCTTCTAAACAAGAGCAGTTCCGTCTGGAGAGGTTTCTCAGCTTTTTTTATATTAGCAGTGAGAACTGATCATCATGTTATTTAGGAGTATCAACCCAATGAAAGTATGTGGATAACATATGATTTTTATTAATTTTGTTTGCAATTCTGAGAGAAATGCCCTTTTATCTAGTATGCTGGAGACTATGGATGAAAATTTATCAAGTACGCTGGGCCTTAAAGATAAAGAGGAAAAGTTATAAAGCACAGTTTGAAGGGCAATGTGTTCACTTCCTTCAGTTTTGCAGCAGGGTGTAGTTAAAATTGGTATTTTTCACATTCGTCTAGGTTTGTAAAGCCTAGATTGAAATAAATGCAGTCACTGCTGCACTAGAGAATGATCCTCTTCTCTCTTTTATTCTCATGGAGAGCTATTACAGAAACTACACACTCTGAAACTTGCAGTTTTATGAATTTAATAATAATTTCAATTTAATTCTAGTGATATTTTATTTCTGTCTTTCCCAAATTTGAAATGATTATTTCTTATCTGAAGAATAGCAACACACATTAGAGGTGTCTTCAGGGATAAGAATAAATGTTTTCATGGTTAAGCAATAATTAACTGGAGGTATCCAAACTCAGATGTTAAGCAATAATTAACTGGAGGTATCCAAACTCAGATGTTTATGTCCCAGTAATTTGGGGCCATATGTTATTTCTTTATTTGCACATGTTTAGAAGTAACCCAGTTATTTGACATTTTGGTGATTAACAGTGAACATTATAATTTGGTCCCTTCCAGTTTTCTACATTGTTATTTATCAAGTTTGTATGTAGCATTTTGGTCTTAAAAATCATTTATTTGCATTTCTCCCTGTGATAATGAAATTATAAGCTCCACCTGGCTTTCCAGGTATAAAATGAAATTCTTGTGGTTATATATCTTTTCTGTTTTGCTGAATAATTCAGCTTTATATTCTTTTCACACAGACCCTGATATTTTTCTTTCATGAGGCGGCAATTGGTTTGGATTTATTGCACACTTTCATCCCAGCCCTTTCTCTGTAGGTTTTCTTCCATCGCCTTTCCCATTCAGAGAATAACAGTTTGGGTGCTTATGAGTTGTGTGACTTTTTTTACCCTGACTATCAATATTGCTGGTTTATAGCCCATATCTCTCTATCTCTCTATTTTATCTCAGAGGGCATTGAAAGGGAAAAGACAGAGTATGTATAAAAACATTACTTGTTTTTTTCACACCTTTTTCTAAAACCTCTAGGTAGTAAGATTAGTCTTACCATTTGTACCTCTGCATTCCTCATCTTCATGCTTAGTGCCTTCTAATGATCCATCTATTTGTTTTGTAATAGTCACAGCCACAGAACCATAGAACCATATAATTATCATTGGAAAAGGAATTGGAAGGTTTTCCTGTGTGCTAACGTTCTCAATCTAAAGAATCTGCCTCCTAGAAATGGTTCACTAGATTTCACAAGTCATTCAAGGAAAATGGGGCTACACCGTAACAATCCACCTTTGGTATTATTTATTCTGAATCCATACATTCCACATGTTTGAAAGTTTGGGCTAGTTCTTTGGTACATACAAAATTTTAGGAACTGGGTTAAAGCGATTCTTTGCCTCCACTCTCCTGTTGAGGAGTAGGGAAAGGGTCTCAAGGACAAATTAGACCATGACATCTTCGAAGAGACAGAGTTGTACAGGAAGCTTGTATCTATGCTGTCTTAGAGGAAGAGGAACAGGACCTTGTGACTTTCTCCACTAATTCCCACATTCCTGTTTGGAAAGGAAAGCTCAGATACGATTTTTAAAAGGGAAGAGAATTAACGAAACAACCTGGAGATAATTTAAGGTAGCAATAACTGGAAAATACCTTTGATTTAGTAATTAAGATTTTATTTTAAGGGATATTATCTCCCAAATTTAAAAATAGCGCAGTAGTTTTATTTATTTCAGCAGTATGTTTCCTATTATTTCAAAACCTTTGGGCTACAGGCAAAATATTAGTAATAAAATATGTTTCAACCAATAAATTATGTATTTACATTAGCAGTAGGTGTGTAAGAGAATCTTAAGACATACAAGTACATAGGTTAAACACCAGTAATGTGAAAAGTAGGCCAAAATAGTGATGAAAAATTATGTTCAATGGATGAATGCACAAAAGATGGAACTGGGAATGAAGCATCTGGAGAAAAATGATTTATAATGAAAATGCACAGTAAGAACTATAAAATTTACAATGTATGGCAAGATATGCCATGAAAATAATTTTGTTTTCCTCCTCCGTTGATAAAAGGCCAGTTCTCCAGCCTTCTCTGCAGCTAGGTAAGACCCTAGACATGACATGTGGCATATTACAACTTCTTCCTTCCCTGTTCAATGATGAGGAAAGGTCTGTGGAAACCTGAGATGGCAAAGGACACAAAGGCCTTATGCTGCCTGGTCTGTTTAGATCTGTCCCTCCTTACATCATGAAAAGAAGAAATAAACTTTTATTTTGCTACCTGGCTGAGGTGTTGTGCTGTCTCCTAACCTTATCCCCAGTGAACATAAAATCATAAAATTACATCTGTGCAGGAAGCAGATACAGTCCTGAGTGAATATGTGTTGTTGTCATGGGCACAGCCATGTCAAGGAGCTCAGTGCCTCAGAATGATGAACATAGCAAAACCTTCCCTAGGTGTGGCTCAGAGAAAAGCCAGTTCCTTCCTTATGTCCAAGTACAAATGTTTACAGAGGATTGACCAGTGTGTGCAAAAATTATCAACTACAGCTTCCTCCTCAATGACTACAGTCTGAGAATGCTCCGGTACAGAGACATCCTAGTAAGATTACCTAAACCAGCCTCTCTGTTCTCTGTAGATGTTAAAAATTAATATGCTGAGTTTCTAGGCTGGTGACCTCCATCAGAGCAAGCATATATACATATGTCTGTGTGTCTGTCCTTTTCTTATCGCACCAGTCAGGTAAGTCCTTAAAGGGTGCAGAGAACATTATATCTGCAATATATATGCTCCTCCCATCAGTGTGCTTCTGTCATCAAGAAATGAGTCTGTTTCCTTTCTGCTTGAGTCTGGGCATGCAGACCCACCCATAGACCCAACTGAGAATTTACCACGGCCCGAAGGCACCCTTTTTTTTGTTGTTGTTGCTCTTATGCTGTCAGTGAGACATGAAGACACAGCCTGAAGGACTTAATAAGGAAGGGAGATATTCTAACTCTTCCAGCCAGAGCCAACACTAGCATGAGTGAGGCCGTGTGCATCTGGATGACAATTAGAGGGACAGATATGTCTGAGTAGGTCCAGTGTAACTTCCCTTGTCACCTTTTTCTCTGTTATTGTTTCAAGCCACGGAATTTGTGAGCATATTTGTCTGGTGGTGGTTGGTTCATTAGTTAGCTTGTTAGTTACATAAATAGTGTTTTTGAGACAAGTTTGGATACTTGGGACAGGATAGCAAGTATCCAAAGCTGATCTAAAACTGGAATATAGCTAAGGATGGTATTGAGCTTCTGATCCTCCTGTCATCGTGTTTTGAGTGCTGGAACTACAGGTATGTGCCACCGTGTATGTGTAGTACTGGAGATTGAACCCAGCCTGCATACTAGGCAAGCACTCTCACAACTGAATTTTAGTTCAGCAAGAATTAATTGTTATAGAGATTTTATCATTTTAGAATAGATATAAAGTAACATAGAAATTAGACTATGTCCTATGTAATTGTATGTATTCATGTAGTAGTCAAACTCTGTTAGTGAGAGAATGTCAAGAAATATTACAAGATGAAAATAAGATGACAGACAACCAAATGGTAGAAATGGAAGAAAAAGAAGATTATTTGGTGTTTTTTCTTCCTCTGATAAACAGTTTAATATCTCTCTTTGTGTATATGCAAAACATAAATATGCAGTTTGTTCTGAAGGAGAGAAAAAGATGACTGAGATAGGGGAAGGACAGAGAGGGAAAACAAGGGAAGAGATATCTTGATTAAGGGAGCAATTATGGGGCTAGCAAGAAATCTGACACTAGAAAAATTCCCAAGAATCCACAAGGATGACCCCAGCTAAGAACCTAAGCAATAGTGGAAAGGCTTTTTTAATTTTAAAACTTTTACCCATTTTACATACCCATCTGAGGTCCCATTTCCTTCCCTCTTCCTGAAACTCCCACCTGCTCCCACCTGACCCCTCATCCATTATTCAGAGAGGATAAGTCTTCCCATGGGAAGTCAACATACTCTGGCATACCACTTTGATATGATGCTTAGGGAACTGGCCTTCCTCTATAATCAGACTGATGACTACCTTAATTATCATCATAGAACCTTTATGCAGCAACTGATAGAAGCAGGTGCAGAGATCCATAACTAATCACTGGGCCAAGCTCCAAGAGTCAGTCAAAGAGAGGGAGAAACAATAATATGAGCAAAGGGGTCAAGACCATGATGGGGATACTAGCAGAAACACCTGACCTGAGCTAGTGGGAACTTACTGACTCTGGACTGACAGCAGGGGAACCTGCATAGGACCAAAATAGGCTCTCTGAATGTGGGTGACAGTTGTATGATAGGGGGAGTCTCTGGGGCCACTGACAGTGGGACCAGGATTTATCCCTAGTTTTTGAACTGATGCTTAGAAGCCCATTCTCTTTTGAGGAATACTTTGTTCACCTTAGATACAGGAGGGAGGGCCTTGGTACTGCCTCAAAGTGATATGCCAGACTTTGTTGATTCCCCATGGGAAGCATTACCCTCTCTGAGTAGTGGATGAGGGGTCAGGTGGGAGCAGGCAGAGGAAAGGGAATGGGACCTGGGATGGGTATGTAAAATGAGAAAAGATAGCTTTAAATTAAAAATTAATAAAGATACTAAACCAGACTATATACAATAATAAAGAAAAAAGGAAACCCTTCACCATATTGAAGGTTTTTCTCCAGTAGATAGTTTAGTGTCTTCCTCGGTCTTTCTAGTAACAAAGATTATGAATTCTTAAGCCTTAGTGGGGTGAAAATCATTTTTTCTCTTTTATTTGGACATGTGTAACTGTAGAAGATGAAGCTATCCTACATGCTGGGTTACATCAATGACACTGTGGGTCAAGCTTATCTCTAATGAATATTTCATGGTCATCCATTTGGGACTATATCCTTAGACTCTTGGACTCATCTGGTTCGAGATCTGCTTGGGAAGGCACAGCACTCCTAACAATGTCAGCAGGTGCTACAAATGGGCAGGCAGTATTGAGTTTCCCTCATTTGACATGGCTGTTGTGGCATGAATGGCAGTTGGAAAGAGGTTTTTATATAAAACATCTGAAGCCCTAAGTCTTCTTCGGTTCTGTTTTCCAAGATTCTGCACTTTGGTAGTACTGTGACTGTAGAATTTGCACTTACATGTTTATTTCAAAGTCTGCTTAGATTATCATTATATTTCACTTATTTTGTGCATGGTGTGTGTGTGTGTGTGTGTGTGTGTGTGTGTGTGTGTGTGTGTGTGTGCCATCAAGTGTTGATAGAAGCAAGAGGACAGCTTGTTGGAGTTTCACAATGTGAATCTTGGGTATTAACTCAGATTTATCTGACTTGTTGGCAGGCACATTTACACACTGAATCAGCTCAGTGATGTAGTTTGTAATGTTTTTATAGCCATGATGTCACTATATAGAAATATACTTAGAATATTCATTATATTTTGGCATTACTAGCATTAGAATTCCAGAAAAATTTAATCTCCAACTCAAAGTGGGAAAATAAAGAGCCGTATAGAATTTGGGAACTTCAGGAAGGCATAACTAAATTCTCATGTTTAAAAGTAATGAAAATGGGTCTGGAGAAATGACTCATGATAAAGTGTTTGTACTGCTCTTGCAGAAGATTAGAGTCTTCCCATAATCCATGTAAAACAGCCCACAACTTTCTGTTAACTTCAGCTCAAAAAAATGATGCCTTCTTCTGGCCTCTACTGGAACTGCACTTGTGCATAGCTACCTACAGAAATATACATGCCCAGACCCATAATAAAAAACAATATAAATCATTTAAAATATAATGAACATGTGTTGCAAGGAGGGCCCGCTTGTTTGTCCCGGCAGCCCAGAAGTGAAATAATCACACAGAAACTGTATTAATTAAATCACTGCTCTAGCTTCTTATTGGCTAACTTTTACATCTTAATTTAACCCATTTCTATTAATCTGTATATCACCATGAGGTCGTGGCATACCAGCAAAGTTCTAGCACATCTATTTCTGGTGGCAGATCCATGGCATCTCCCTGACTCTGCCCTTCTTTCTCCCAGCATTCAGTTCTATCTCCCTGCCTACCTAAGTTCTGCCCTATCAACAGGCCAGGACAGTTTCTTTATTCATTAACCTTAAAAGTAAACTGTGAGGTACAGTATCTACAGAAAGCTTGGACATGAGGATATTTCCAAGTCTTGCAATAAAAGAAAAGAAGAAGAAAGAAACATGTTTACACTATTTTTATCTTTATCTTTATCCCTTCAGTTTCTCAGTTTGTTTTTATATAACATATGGTTGCTGTCATGTCCCCACCACCAATGTTAAATGCCATTCCATAAGAGCAGGGGTAACTTTCTTTCTCATTATGGCTCCCACGGTTTCTAAAGAAATATAGTAAGTTCTGTCTTGTACTATGACAAGACATAAGACAAGTAAGAAAAGGTCAAGAAGGGTGTTGAGTGAGGTGGAAGTCATCAAAGTAGGCACCTTCCCATAATTTATTAATGACTAGCAATTACATTCTTCTCTATTCAAGTCCACATATGAGGAATGGAGGTCTAAATGAGAGTTCATTTGGACAGAAAATTATTCTAACTGTACTAAAGAAGATCAATATACTTCTGTTTACCTGAACTTACAAGCCGTGGTATCTTCTAATAACTGATCACCCTGTAGTTGTCTTTACCTGATTAACTGACTTTGTAGAACCAACCATGCCCTCTTTCTGTTTGGCTTAGTGCATCTATTTCTGAGTTTGTGTTTTAGCTGATTGCTTAAAAATATCCTTCTAAACTCATAAATTCTTGGCAATATTAAACAATGAATAAATAGTATCCAGGTTAGAAAAATAAATAGGAAAGGTATTATTTTTCTTGGCAAAGTGGTATGGACATTAACAAAGCTACTTCTGTGGCAATGGCTACAAAACATCTTTGTAGTTATTAAGGGCTTTTCAAATTATATTGTTCTAAAAGCTACATGCAAATTCTGAAGGAAGTACATAATAGTCAGGGATAAGCCACCATACAAGACAAATGCTATCACTTAGACAATTAAGAGATAGTAAAGCCATTAACCACTCAGTTGGAAGAGAATCATTATCCAATATATCTTTTCATTCAGAAATTCAACTCTATGTAGCACAGCATAATTTCCCAATCCCAGCTAAATATCTCAGTTTCTGCTTTGCCAGTCATATTTCAAATGCACTGAGATTGTGGCATTCCATTTTTGTAGTAATATTATATACTTTTTAATTGAGAACAGATGGCTGGATTTTACTTTATAGATAATGTATTTCTTGATTATGCATCCTAGGAGATAGAAATATACTTAGCTTAATCTCCAACCCTTTTAGTTACTTGAGCCAAAGCCACATGGGATTTGTTAAGGAGATTAGTCACATGGGTACATTTTTAATTTTTACCTCAGAGGAGTGAAGAGTATTTTTCTGTGAATAGCTATCTGTAAATTATGAAAGTTCTTCTTGAGGTTAACTCAGAGGTTGATCTTTGCAGGTTGGCCTGAGTGGATATGTGAAACCTGCCTGGGTTCCAGCCAGGGTTAAGCTTGCCTCTGAACCAGTGGCTGAGCTTTCCCAGCCAGCTCTGCTCTATATGATGCAGCCAAATCTTTTTTTCTCACAGTGACATGTGTCACTCATATAAGACATAAATAGACTGTGTTTTTGTGAGTATGCATGTGTACATGACTGCATATGTTCATACCTGAACTATCTCAGAACTGGCAAAACTGTATTTCTGTGAAGAGGTAGAAATAATGCAGTGTTGGCAGGACTGTGAGAAAAAAATATTTATTTGTGTGTAGATGCCTATATACCACTTACAAAGACAAAATTTATTTTTATCTTCAAATATAATAACACGCAAACCAGACAAGAAGGAAGTACAGCTTTGTGAACTAGTGGAGGATGCACTGAAATCTGAAATCAGTTGAGATTCATGTGACCCACACGAAAACTGATGTCATGTGAGAATGTAAGCCAGTGACTTCAGTTGTAGAATATTATTTTAAGGTGTGTTACATTTGTTTATGTTGGAAGGAGGCTGCTTATTCATTCTGGTCACTTGGCTCTGAAATAATCACACAGAAACCATATTATTTAAATCACTGCTTGGCCCATTAGCTCTAGCTTCTTATTGGCTAACTCTTATATATTAATTTAACCCATTTCTATTAATCTGTGTGTCACCACTAGATCATGGCCTACCAGCAAAGCTTCAGCACATCTGTCTCCAGCGGTAGTTCATGGCTTCTCTCTGACTCAACCCTCCTTTTTCCCAGCATTCAGTTTAGTTTTTCCTGCTTACCTAAGTTCTACCTTATCAGGCCGAACCACCTTCTTTATTAACCAATGGTATTCACAGCATACAGAGGGGAATCCCACATCATGTTTTTGCTTTAGAAATTCATTTAATGATGTAAAGATGTGTTGCTTTTGTTTATGCTGCATTTGTTTAACTCTGTGAGACTGTGATTCTTTGCTGGTCTAAAACACCTGATGGTCCAATAAAGAGCTGAGTAGTCAATAGTAAGGTGGGGGAAAAGGCTAGGTAGAGCTGGTAGGCAGAGAGTGGAAATATGGAAGGGAAGAGGAAAAAGGAGCCAGATAAAACAAGGATAGAAGGACATCGGGGTTCAGCCACAGCAGCAATGCCAGCCACCAAATAAGAAGGAAAGAAAGATAAACAGAAGTAAGAATAAAAATTGAGAAGGAAAAGGTATATAGGATAACAAGTTAAGGAAAGCTGACTAGAAACAAGCCAAGCTAAGGCTGGGCATTTGTAATTAATAATAAGCTTCTGTGTATGATTTATTTTGGAGCTGGTTGGTGGGGCCTCAAAGAATAAGAGCCAAAAGAGTAAATGACAGAAACAACAGACTTCTCTCTATAGAAGATAAGCCTGTGTGTACTGGACTCTTAGCTAGTGCTAAACACCATGTATGTTTAGTGAGGGGTGTGGTTTTATTTATTTTCCCTACAAAATCTTGAGTAAGCGATTCTCATTATACATGACTTGTATACTTGACTATGGGATAGGAATGCTGGCTCTGTGGTTAAAAATGCATCTGCATCTTGTAGAGGACTTGAGCTGGATTCCAGTATTCAGGTCAGGCACCTTACAATTGCCTATACTGTTAGCTCTACTGAATACAGTGCCCTCTTTTTGTCTTTAAAAGCACCTGCATTCACATGCACAGACACATGCAAATACACAAAATTACAAACAATAAATTTAAGCTTTCTTTAAAAAACAAATGAGCAAACTAGAACTTAGAGAAACAGAGATTTATTATGCTCACAGGATAATAATGACTAATGTAAAGTTTCCTTTTGAAGAAGGAAGACACACCAAGCCTTAACATTGATCTTTGTATAGGATAGTGGTTTCTTCATTCTTTGCTGTTCAGAGAAATTGATAGCTCAGCTTAAAATGCAGGGATATGGCTCATACTCCCAAAACTATAGTAAAAGGAAAGAACCAGAACTACTAGATGAGTCCTAAGATCCTAGCCCGATGTTTCCCACTTAAGTGACTTTAAGAAGTATGCCATCATTTCTAACTCACAGCACTACTTTAGTTGGAGTGAGGTCATGATAGACAGCTCTGTGCAAAGAGGAAACATATGGTGGCCAAGCACCCACAGTTATAGATGCATTTCGTGTGCGTGTGTGCTTTTCCAGAAACAAGAATAAAAGTCAGTGGTTTCTTTTAAAAACCAAACCAAAAAACTTTGATTCTTCCACTGTATAAATCAGAACAATTTGTGCCATCCTTCCCACTAGCTTTTCAATAATTATATTTTATGACTAAATACCTTTGCTGTGAGGATACTAGTGTTTCTAACCTAATATCTCAGGATAGCAATAACATTCCTAAACATTCTGATGATGTTGTGTCATTCTAAACTTCCCGAGAAAAATACACTACTTGATAAGAACATGTGTGTGTACATGTGTATTTACTGTGTATACACAGATAAATCTAATGCTTTGAATTCACAATGTTAATATTTTATGTAAGGTTTTTTGCATCATTGCTGATATACAGAATTATATTATATAATTCTTGTACTTTGTCTTTTCAATATGGCATTTGACACTCAAAAAGGACCTAGATAAAGTTGTATTTTGATGAGTGTGTATGTGTATATATGAATTTTCAACTGAGCTATCTACAACTCATTTACAACTGAGCTATCTCAGCACTACCAAATTACACTTCTTGGGAGAGCAGGGTAAATGAGATTACAATATACCACCAACACTTTTAAAGATATAAAGCATCTTAGCTTAAGATACTTTAAAAACAATTGACAATTGGGATTTGCTCCATTGACCATACAGTTGAATGTTTAATTCCTGCACAGGCTGTTGTATTGAGACTGGTATTTATAATAGCCTGCCCTTCACTTTGTGCATATGTGGGTGTGAAATATGTCTGAAATTACAGCTTCATTTATTTGAATTATAATTGGAATAACTTTCCAGAGTAGGGAAATGTTCTTCCAGTTGTACCTGTTCTATAGGAAGGAAATTTCTCAAATGACTTTGATGATGTATGGGATAAAGGGGAGTGTCCTGGGCTGTGCAAGACTGGCGACAAACTGGGGTTTTTGCAAGGGGCCATTTCCCTTGGAGGTTCCTAGCAGGAAAAGAGAGTGAGAGCTGAAGTGATCAAACATCCCACCAACAGAGGTAAGCTTTGGGAGGGGCAGATGGCTGAGACCAATCAGGATTCTGTCTACAGCTTATATGAGAGTAGGATTGAATTATTAAAGTCAATCATTTGTTTCTCAATTTTTTATTTATTTTTTTCCTGTGGGAATCATTTTTACATGATGTCATGCCTTTTATACCCTGAAAGTCATGGTGTCACTCCACACTCTGAAATTCAGGTCATCACTTTAATGGCAGAAAGTTTTAGCACACTGTGTTTGTCTGAAGCCTAAATGTCCATCTGCAATTATCTTGGATGTGTTGTCTAAAGTAGGCACTGATCAAGTGACCATCATGGAGTGATGGTTGGCTGAACAGTGAGTAGAAAAGTTCACACTTAACCTGGTGATTATGCATGACTCTCAAACTTCTGGGCTATTGGAGTATATCTAAATACTCATAGAGCTCTAGCTGATGTTTTTCAAAGCCCTTGTGTGGGAATCAGAAGCACTTCCGGGATTCTGTAGAAAACCAAAGACTCTTTTCCCCATAAAGAATCCAAGGCATGCTCAAACCCACAGCGGACAACACCATGTGAATAACTCACATTCAGTTCTTGCTCTGTTAGTGACTCAAAGAAGTGAAGACAGTATTCAAGCAATCCTTCCTCTGGACTCAGCCCCAAAGATATTGCTATGAATTATATTAAATCCTTGAGATGACTAACTTAAGAGGTGCCCCTTTTTAACTTCCAAATTTTAACAGACATATCAAGATATGCCCCCCAGTTAAGTCAAGTTTTCACTTGTAAATATGTCTGCAAAATAGTGTTTCAGGAAACTCAAAGGAAAAATTTAATATAGTATCTTCATTCTCATTTATTTTTCAAGAACAAACTTGTAAATACATTTAAATTTTAATTGCATTATTTATTTATTTATTTATGTATGTGTGTGTTAATATGCATGAATATGGCAAGGCCCACATGTAGAAGTCAGAGAATAACTTAGAGGTCTCAATTGTCTCTTTCACAATGTGGGGACTTGGGCTTCCTGGCAGACTCATTTGCCTCCTGAGCCATCTTGGCTACTGTAAATGAAATGTTGTGAAGACAAAAGTGGTGAAGCTATCCTAGTTATCTTATTATGCTTCACATTGGGTAGATGGCGATGCTGGTGAATGGCTTTCTAAGTACTACCTGGTTTCACTTTCTGTTATTTGAGAAAGCAAAAAATATCACGTAACCACGTTTTTAGTAGTAATAGCCAAATTGGAATTGAATAGGAAGAATTTTTTATTGATTTTTATTGAGCCCTACATTTTCTCTGCTCCCCTTCCTGCCTCTCCCCTACCTCTTCAACTCTTCCCCCAAAGTCCCCATGTTCCCAATTTACTCAGGAGATCTTTGCTTTTTCTGCTTCCCATGTAGATTAGATCTATGTAAGTCTCTCTTAGTGCTCCCATTGTTGTCTAAGCTCTCTGGGATTGTGGTTTGTAGGCTGGCTTTCTTTGCTTTATGTTTAAAAATCAGCTTTCCACAGAAAAAAATTAAGAAAATTGAAGAACTGATTATAAAGAGAATCAAATATTGGTTCTGAAGAAGTGGTTCAGCCATTCAGAGTTCTGGCTGCTCTTGCATGGGACCCCATTTCAGTTCCCAACACCCATGTGAATGGACTCAGAATTGCCTGTAACTCCATCTCCAGTGGCCCATCGCCCTCTTTTGGCTTTTGTACACGGCTGTCATACACCTATACCTAAATCAGGATTTTAAGAATTCATTCAAAACATAAAGTATACAGAAAATCACAAAATACTCTCTTTATTGTTGGTTCTATATTATTTTAATGAGAGTCTAAAAATAACCATAACTCCACTGCCAAATTTTCTTTTTCCACTTCCTCTGTTTAGTTTAAATGGAAAATCTGCTTTCCCATTTGTCCATGGATTTATCGTGCTTAAAGTAAAATTGACAAATTATTTTGTGGTTTAGTGCCTTAATTGCCTGCCAAATTTCTAAACTTTCCTAGCATGTGTGTGCTGCATTCCCTTTCACTCATTTTCTATGTGAAATGGAAAGGAATAAGTGTTCTTTGGAAGAGCTTAGATAATTTCAAGGTCTGTTTCCTGCCTTCCTTAAAGTGTACATTCAAGTCCAAGGTATTTGTTTGCTTTTCACATTGCAGGGGAAAAATGCCTCTCCTTTCCCATAAATTCAGCATAGGCATACAGGCTGCTGTCTTTCTTGGGCAGGCTGCCTAAGTACTTAATTGTCCCATCTTTACATGAGAATCATTTTGCCAGACAGTGAACTGAAGCTGCCTCCATGGTAGCAGGGAGCAGCTGTCAAAGGCATAAGCTCTGCTACCCTGCAGGCTGAGGTCTGGCACAGACAAGGATGCATCTCCATTTCCAAGAAGGGAAGCTCCATAGCCAATGGCGCATTTACTGTTTTAAAAAATCGGCTTTACGTCCATTGGCCTCCTCTGTCATCCATATTACCTTTTATCTATCTCTGGCATCTCTAGCATGCTCTTACCACTGATCTTCACAGGGTTAGGCTTTTTGTATGTTTGTTTTGAGACAGGATTTCTCTGTGTAACAACCCTAGCTGCTTTGGAACTATCTCTGTAGACCAGGCTAGCCTCAAACTCACAGAGCTCCACCTGCCTATGCCTCCTGAGTGCTAGGATTAAAGGCAAGCTGCACCACCACCACCAGGCTAGGATTTCTTTTTTCTTGTGATAGTGTCTCCCTCACTTTCATAATTAATTCACAATTGCTAGCTATTGTGCTCAGTAATTTTCAGTTTCAAGTCAGCTGTCATCTATCATATTACCTTCAGTATTCAGAATTGATCTCTCCCTCCCAGTACATACACACCTGATGGGAATTTGTGAAGATGCTGAGGGACAGAGAGGAGATTAGAGAAAGCTAGGGAGTGGGGTGACTGCCAGTGACTGGAAACCCTGTGCCAAGGAGTGTCCAAGGACAGAATCACAGGCACACAACGCTTTCTAGTTAATTAGATTTGATCACATGACCTTTGCAACTCTGCCAATTGCAAGAAATAATTGGGCACACTTTGCCAGGCTGTCAGGGTTCTGCTGCCATGTCTGGTTAAGACTTTAGGTCTCTACTAGGGTCCTATTCACAGAGTCCCTCATAAAATCTCTCACTTTCCTAGTGAAGTTTGTTTTCTCTGCACTTTTCTGGCCTTCCTTTATGTCGTGCACTTGCCAATAAATCACACACTTCTGTATGGCTTCCCTGCTCTTAAGCCCGTCGTGGGGATGGTGTGAAGAGCAGCTTGCCATGTTCTCTCGCAAGTGTCAATGTGTCTTCATCATTTCATGCGTTTACTGACTGCTGCCCCACTGGGATCCCGAACTTCAGACCCTCTACTTACATCCCTCTGTTCGTTCCATGATTTCTTCGATTGCTCGAAAACTCACAGCCATTACTAACAGAGAATGTTAGGATTCCTGTCCAAGTAAGAAAACCAAAGAGGTTTTTACAACTGGAGGAGTTTCCATAATGATCTGGGAAGGGCTCCTCACCTGTCCTCTTACCTTGTAGCTTTTTCAGACAGGGTACCATGAACACAGATGTGCTTTGCAATACAATCCTGTGACCTGTGATCAAAACAAGAACACTGTGGTCTCTCCTGGAGTTAGCATATTGCTACTACCAGAATTCAGGATTCCTTTTAAAGTGTTTAGTCTTGCAAATAAAATAACTGAAAAACAGACTTTGAAGGGAACTCAATGGCAAGTTTATTACAATCTGACAAGAAAAAGAAACAGGACAAAAACACTGTCAAGCTTTACAGAAGCTTCCAGGAGGATGAGGCTGGAGAAGGGTGGGTGGCAGTTACAACCTTTGAGTTAAAAGTCAGGTGGGATCAGCAATGGAAGTGAGCAAGCAGCAACTTATAGGAGAGAGGAAGGAGAGAGCGAGCAAGGGAAAAGAAGAGACAGGGAGAGGAATGGTGCGAGAATTCTCAGAGAGCTGGGACAGGGATGGATCTTCAGAGAATGAGAATGCATAGACAGAGGTTGAGGCAAATAAACTTAATATTTGGATTGGTGCCTGGAGAGTAGAAACAGAAAGAAGAAAACGAAAGTTAAACTCTCTGAGTTAAAGCTAAAGAAAAGAAGGATAGTTAGCAGTGTAAGTGTCTGTGTTGAGGAAGAGGCTTCTGGGGAACACAGTGCACATCTCATTAAGGAGATGCTTACTCCTTGTATCTTAGTGTGTCTCCAGGTATTGAAGGCAGCTGCCACTAAATTCTGTTAAATTGTATCTAGAACATTCCATTTGGTATTTATTGAGTAGTAGTTTGTATATTCAACAATAACTTACTATAAAATGGCAGCTTTTATATTACTTGTTCCTATAATCTAGGTGAAAGCTGATGTGTTCCTTGCTCCCAACAGCAGCGCACCGCAGTGACTGTGATGATTCTGAGATACTAACCTCCTAAGTTCTTGTTCTAATGTCATATCTTTCTGTACCACTGCTACACTTGTGACTCTTGGATTTATGCAAATGACTTACATTTCTCACTAGGACTCAGCAATTCAGTTGCACCCTATGGAGCTCTGAAACTCAGCATGTTTAAATTTCTAGCTTCACGACTCAAACCTGTGTTGCAATTGTCTGCACATCTTTTATCTCCCAGGTCCGAGTTAGACTCACACTGATCTCCTCTCTCTGATAACTCACTTCATAACTTACTATTTTTGTTGCTGTCATAAAAGTCTGTGACTGAAAGCAAAATAAGAAAATCTCTGGCTTCTGATTCCAAAAGACTAGGTGCTGATAATAACAAGTACAGCGTGGTGGCAAGAGCAAGAAGCTGAGAGTTTGCTTCTCATCTGCACACAGTAGAGAGAACAAAATGTTACTTTTGCAAGGCAATAAGTTCCCAAAGCCATCCTCCTATTAAGTACTACCTCTTCCAATGATCCTATTCTAAATGTTCAGTAAACCCCTCCCCCTCAACAGCACTAACTAGGGACCAACTGTTTAATACCTTAATTAGCCTGTGGGCCGGGGAGGGAGGCATTCTTTCTTTCAAATCCCCACACTTTGATTCCCCACACTTTGATTCCCCGACTCTACATTCAAAGTATACACAAGGCTTAAAATACATAGTGCCATTCTATTTCTGTATTTGGTTACTATTGTATCAAGGAGAAGCAATCTATGTATGCTTCAAGTGGTAATGTGTATGACAGTCTTGCAAATGTCAATGCAAATGAAGAAAAAAACCAATTTATTGTTTAGTGACGTGTGGAATCAGGCCAGACCATGGGGGCTGCTAGAAGTCGGGTTGACTTTACAGGTTAGCAGCAGGAGCTTGTGGGATGCTAAGAAAACAGAAAAGAGCACCAGCTGTGTGCTTGATACATGTCCCTTTGTATCTTTGTTATCTCTGTAAAACAACATGGGTACATCTCATACTCTCTGACACAAAATGGGTTATCTCTTTGTTTAGTAAATTTTGTTTTCATTTTTGTGTGGTTTTATTTTGGTTTGTTTGTTTGAGACAGAGTTTCTTTTAGTCTAGGATTGACCTCCAAATTGCTGTCAAGGGTAGTCCTGGAATTTTGATTATCATGCTTCTACATTCCAAGTGCTGGAACTTCAGACAGGTGTCATCATGCCCACCCCAAACTGAATCATCTTTTTCTCTGGTTCAGCCCTGGCTCTCTGACCTGGTTTCTTCCCTAATCTAGATAAGAAGATCTTGAATAATCTTTTCAATATTCAGCCCCTTTTGTGTCACTTCTATTTAGAAGTCTATACTAGTTTGTTCTGCAGAGCACAGTTGTCTTTTCCGTTATGAATGACAGAAATAACCTTCCTAAGCTTTCCCTTGACACTCTGTGTCCACTCATTGTGTATACATGTTTTTGCATAATTTACCCGATAATTTTCTTTAGTACTTCAGTATTAAGAGAGTCAGAAATGTTACTTTTGTTTAAAAACATAGCTACTGTTTTTAAAAAAATGTGCCAAGACAATGAGTTAAATAAAACATGAGAACTGTTAAAATTAAGGAAGCCTTTCTTTGGGGTTGACCTCGTGTGCTAGTCTTCAATAGACCAGACCAAACAAAGCAGTCAGTCATTATTAAAGTCACATAATAAAACTGAAACTTTTAGGAAGTAGGCACCTAAAGAGTCCTTTGCCCAACAAACTTTAGATTCCAGTGTGCTTGAATCAGCAGAACACAGAATTCTCCTTGGCTCTTTTCAAGAAAGCAACCAGAAGTAATCTAGTTTGACTCCCTCTGTTTCCTCCCATTGTTCTGTTGTCTGGCTCCCACTCTGCAAAACTCTAACTGTTGCTTTGAGAGAGCTGTCATTTTATCTTGCAATATAAGGACCACCCTAATTACTAATTTCAATTAGAAACCAGATTGATCGATGACTACATTTGTGTATTCATGTTCTTGCATTGCAAAATAAATATGTTTTGAGGATCAAGAGAATACAAAAGAAGACCGTGATTGTTTGGTGGCCTGGAAGATTGAAAAGATGGTTCACAAAGGTCATAGTCCTGCTTTTGCACACAGGTTCATAGGAAGTTGTCACAATGAGATTGCAGTCATAGTGAAGAATACGCTGTCAACAATATTGGTGGTGGTATGGAAAATAGCACCGCAGCGTGTTAAGACTGGATCTGATAGGTCGTTCAGTCTGTAAAAGAAAAATAGATGTTTCTTGGTAAGAAAGGAACAGGTTGAGAATCCACGTGGTGACCATGGGTTCGGGGGTTAGAAATGCTGAGAAACTGAAGTTATCATGAGGTAACACAAAGGGGGCCAGGTTGGAGAACATTTTCTCTTCTGTAGTCCAGGTAAATTAATTAATGTAATGCAGTGGTCTTTATGATTATAGCTAACATTTACTATTTATTATAGATTGACAATATTGTAAGATACGCCTTCCTCCTTCATTTCACTGTTGTCGGTGTTATGGCATAAAGTCTCATAGAAGACCTTAGGGCTGCAGTTCAAAGCCAGGCTTCATTCAAGGGCATGTTACCAGCCTGTGTGCATAATATACTTTGCTGAAACAGTTCTCATGGCATTCAGACTTACACTACTCATTCCAAAAAGTAGCCTGAGGCTGTGGTCAGCAAACTACAGTTGACAGCAAGGTTCTGTGCAGTAACGAGCTCAGGGTGTAACATGCCAGGTAGGAATGCCTCCTGCTGATGTGTGGCATCACTTTTCCTTTCCCACTGCCCCGCCCTAATTTCCTTACACTGAGTTACCTTAGCCTTTATTTTTACTTATAGTTAAGTTTGTGAAGTTTGGAAAGACGCTGGACTATAGGAGCACAAGTGTTGTCACTTGATTGTGTCAAAACTGTTAGGAGAACACTTTTCCTGGAGCTCTTCAGATTGTTAGAGGAGGCTGCCGTATCAGCAGATTTTTAATCTGCAAAACAAAATTGTTGATATTGATACTGTCCATTCTAAATAGTCAACAAAATGACATACTTACAAAATCAAAGGATCTTTGTTAATGATATAGTATTTAAAATGTAATCATTTTGTCATATTTATGTGTCATCGTGCCTTGTAATTATATTAGAATTTACATAGTACATATTATGCTAGATCTAATTTGCACAGTGCATGTTTGTTCATGACATTTCCCTGCTTCTAATATATTTACTATTTGACTTAACAAATAGCAGTGAAATATCTTCAGTATGGTAATCTAGATGAGTAGCTTGTAAAGTATATGGAGACTGGGTAGCGCTGGTGATTACTGTGGTACTGATGAGGTGATAGGACCCACACTTTAGTGAACAACTGCAAGATGTGTGGCTTGGCACTGCAGTAAAGAGACTTGGTAACTTGCTGTAGTTTCGGAGATGCTGGTAGGTGATAGGAAGGGCCCAGATAAAGGCCTTCATCATTCATAGCACATAGCATAGCAGGAGTTTCATATTCAAACTGAAATGTGCACTGCCTGTATGATTTGATGTAAAATGAGCGCATACTCAGAATATGTGAAAGCCTGGGTTTTAAACCTCAGTGCCACATAAATAAGTCTTCTGATCAATTAATGAAATTATCAAACAGTGAAAATGCTGTACAAAAGTTTTTGAAATTTGCTTTTCTCCATGATATTCTAAGTGTGCTTGTAAAATTAGAGGAAAATAAATTTAATGAATATTAAAATGTTAAATCAGTTGCATTTAAATAATACCAAAATGTTTTGTTTTACAAATTGAATTAAAGCCCATGAAATTGGTTTATGAAAAGAAATTAATAGCAATCATGATTTGAAAAGCTTCATGTTGCCAAAATAAAACACTTACAAATAGCATACTAAACTGGGGTGAACATATATACATCTATATAAATTTAAGACTTATCGTGAATTGCTCAATGTTATATTCAACTGCCTTACATACAAATGATGTTAATATAGTGGTATTTTGAGGCAGATTGAGAACCAGAGTTTAAAATAAGAAAAACAAAAATAGTATATATTTTTCTATTTAAAATGTGTTTATCTAGAAAATATATTGTGTTTTGTAGTCTTAGGGGGAAGGCACAGCAATTAATTTCTTTTCCATTAAATAAATCCTTCTCTTCAAGTCTCTGAGCCCTTGGGAGAAACACCTCTTTTCAACAACATAAAAGCATCCTTAATACTTGAAGATCACCTTTTGTTTTGAAAATAAGGGACCTAGCACAGCTTAACTCTGAGTATAAACTGCTTTACTTTCTCCTTGTAACAAAAAAAGAAAAGAAAAAGAAAGAAGAAAGAAAGAAAGGAAGGAAGGAAGGAAGGAAGGAAGGAAGGAAGGAAGGAAATCCCTGGCAAAAGCGACTTGAGGAAGGAAGGAGTTGAACTGCTCAAGGTGTGAGTGTACCATCCATGATGGTGGGAAGGCACAGAATAGCCAGATCACTTTCATCTGCTGTCAGGTAGGGTAGAGATGAGTGCTAGTGTTTAGCTCACTTTCTTCCCTTTTAATCACCAGGGCCTCAGGCCGTGGAACGGTGCCACCTACACTTGCAGTGGTCCTTCCACTTTGAGTTGATCAAATCTTGACACCCTTTCAAATTTACGTCTGGAATTTTGTCTCTTAGGTGATCTAGTTTTTTTTTTTAAGTTGGCAGTCAGCATTAGACATCACAAAGTACATATTTTAGGATCCAGGCTTCATAGTTGTACCACTGGACACAAAATCCTAAATGCACGGTTCTGTTTTGTGTTATGTTTTTATGTGTGAGGTGTTTGAGGCTATATATAAAGGCTCTCTCTTAATACTTTATGAATAGAAGTGGACCTTGCAAAGCTGGAAGACACAATGCAAACTTGATGCAACATAAAAAGGCTTCTGATGATAGCATTCATTTGAGAAGAATTTAAAATAGACCTAAATCATTCCCAGGTTGTTGAAGAATTTCTTAATAAAGAAATGCTTCATTTTCCTCAAAACACAAACAGCAAAAAGAAACAAAATTAGGGAGGAAACTTGGGGAGAATGCAGAACCAAAAGTGGGACAGATGCAGAGACCAAGAAGAATCAATCAAGGCAGGGATCAAGCCCATAGGGGAGGCATAGAGTTTGCAGTATGGGTGGTGGCTATAGGTGTTAGACATCTGGAGAAATACAGCGGTTCCAAGCCCAGAAATAGGATTAAGTAACGGAGAAAGTCTGAACAACTTAAAAAATAGCTAATGTGTGATCACAGTGTATTACTAGGAGTGTATAATTTTCTCTGGATATGCTAGTAGCAATTAGTAAGACCAAACTTAACTATTCTTGCATAGCTTAGAGTTCAGAGTAAGCTATGTACAATACAGACAATGAGGAGGATGAAGCATACATTATTCATGAGGATTATAGTCTATATGTGCATGAAAATTGATCACTGTATTTTTTTTTTTGGTTTTTCGAGACAGGGTTTCTCTGTGGCTTTGGAGCCTGTCCTGGAACTAGCTCTTGTAGACCAGGCTGGTCTCGAACTCACAGAGATCCACCTGCCTCTGCCTCCCGAGTGCTGGGATTAAAGGCATGTGCCACCACCGCCGGGCTGGTTTGGTTTTTTTCTTTTTTGGATCACTGTATTTTTTATTAATTTATTAATTTATCCCAGCCTGATCTCAGATTTCCTTATCCCATCCTCTCCTCCAAGTCCCTTCCCCCAGCCCACTCCCACTTCCACTCCTCTTTCTCTTCAATGTTTATTAGCCAGCCAGGGTACATCAAGTTGCCATAAGACTAGGCACCTCTTTAAGGTTGGTCAGGGCAACCAGTAGGAGGGGAGCGTCCCAAGAGCAACTGACAGAGACATAGGCAGCCTCTGCTTCCACAGTTAGGAGCCACACAAGAAGACCAAGCTATACAACTGTAACACATATGCACAGGTCAGTCCTGTACATGTTTTCTGGTTGACAGTTCAGTCTCTCTGAGACTCTATAATCCCAACTTAGTTGATTTTGTGGGTTTTCTTGTAGTATCCTTGGCCTCTCTGGCTTCCATAATCCTTCCTTAGTCCCCAGGGAAACATAAATTAAAATGACTCTGAGATTCCATTTTATACATGTCAGATGGTCAAGATAAAAAAACACAAGTAACAGCTCATGCTGAAGAGAATGTGGAGTAAGGGGAACACTCCTTTGTTGCTGGTGGGAGTGCAAACCTGTGGAGCCACTTTGGAAATCAATATGTCAATTGCACAAAAAACTAAGAATTGACCTATCTCTAGATCTAGCTATACCACTCCTGGAGATATACCCAAAGGATGCTCCAATATAACACAAGAGCATTTGATCAGTTGTGTTCATAGCATTTTTATTCATAATAGCCAGAAGCTGAAAACAACCTAGTATTCTCTCAACTGAAGAATAGATAAAGAAAATGTGATACATTTGCCCAATGGAGTATTACTTAGCTATTAAATATAATGACATCATGAAATTTGCCAGCAAATGGATGGAACTGTAACAGATCATCCTGAGTGAGGTAACCCAGACTCAGAAATACAAAGTATTTACTCACTTACAGGCTAATA
Source organism: Dicrostonyx torquatus (assembly GCA_028555095.1). NCBI lineage: Eukaryota > Metazoa > Chordata > Mammalia > Rodentia > Cricetidae > Dicrostonyx > Dicrostonyx torquatus. Next base: position 847,089 of record JAQHUG010000320.1, read on the forward strand.
GCTATAAAATGTAAGATAACTGTGCTTTAATCCACAGACCCAAAAAAGCCAAATAACAAGGAAGCCTTTGAGGGGGAAGAGAGCACATCAATCTCACTATGAAAGGGAAATAAAATAGATGTCACAGGTGGATGGAGGACGGGACTGGACAGGGACTGTGCATGGGAACAGGAGGGATCGAGTAGGGGAGGATGGAGAGAGAAAATGCTGAGAAATACAACAGGAATCAGGGGTTACTCTGGGATGGGCTAGAAACCTAGTAGCATGGAAACTCCCAGGAATCTTATGAGGGTGATCCCTAGCTAAGAATCCTATCAATGGGAGATATGGAGCCTGAACTGCCACCTCCTGTTACCAGGCAAGACTTCCTGTGGAGAAACGGGAATGCTAACTCAGTCACATAACCTTCGACCTACAATTTGCTTGCCTACAAGATGTGCTGAGGTGCGGGTGCTGCAGAAATTATGAGAGTGTCTAACTAATGACTGGGCCAGCTTGAGACCCATACCATGACAGGGAGCCCATCCCTGACACTGCCTGGAGGGCCAGGGCTCAGAGGCTGGACACCCAAAAGACCAAGAAACGAACCAAACATGACTGGCAAAAGATAAAAAAGTCAATAAAATTATTTCTAAAGATATTCTGCTATATTCATAGACTGTTTACCAGCCCAATTTTCATCAGAAGGACTACCTAACAACTGATGGAATCAGATTCAGAGACATACAGCCAAACATTAGCTGTTGTAGAAAAGTGGAGGGGAGGATTATGGGAACTGATAGTTTTCAATGGGATTTGCATAGCCTCCCAAAGCCAACTCTCCTTTTTCTCTTACCTTTAACTCTGTTGTCAAAATTTACATTAAGAATACTAGATAATGTTTTTACATGATAATATTCAAAGCACAACATACCAAAAGTATAAAGCATTGTCAATACAAGTTATTAGTACTAAATGGAGAGAGGTGGGCTTTTCATCATTGACCCCCTTCACACACACACACACACACACACACACACACACACACACACATACAATTTTAGAGAAACTGAGAAGAGAAAGGGCCTAAGAGACTAGTGTGGAAATCCCCGTGACAGGTGGGGAAGACACAGTGGAGTATGTTGTTTTCATCAGCAAAAGCCTAGCACAGCAATCCCCTAAAGGCATAACATTCTCTTATTTATTTTGTTTAAATGGAAAACTTAAATGTTAGTAAAGAGAATCTCATCTTGCCAGAAAAAAATATTGCTTTTGATTTTCTTGTATTTAAATTTCTTAATTTACAGAAAGAATTCATGAAAAAATATTGTTCACAGCTGATGTGGGAGGAATTTTCTGTCTCTACCTCCCATCTCCACATAGGAGTCTGGGAATTATCCCTGCATGTCACCATGTCCGACTTTTATGGGTTCTTCAAACAGAAGTCAAGTCATCAGGCTTGCCTGATAAGTCATCTTCCGAATCTCCCAAATTTAGAATTTTTAGTGTAGCTTGCAGCATAGGAACTGATATACCAGGTGAAACGCAGAGAAAAGGAGTCTAAACTGGGGCCCCCAAAGGCAACTTGGAAGACCCCAGTGTCACTGAATGAACAGACAATGAACACTGGAATCTTGAATGTGAGCTACCTGGTGAGAACCTGGACAGGAATTCCTGGAAGCTCTCTCAGGATGCCAGTCTTGAGCAACAGAGACTTTTATGAAGTAGATTCAGGTTTAGCTCAGTGGTAGAATGCTTGCTCATTTTATATGAGATTCTAGATGCCATCCTGCCTCTGCCTTGAATAAATAAACCAACCAACAAAAAATAAAGAAGCTTGGTACATACAGTTATTTAATTTGTTTTAACTTTCAGAAAATCTGGGATAAGAATGACTGCAGTCCATGGCGAGTCTGACTCCTTCAAGGTTTGGAGCTTCAGTTTGCCATTTATTTAGGGCAATAGGTAGACTGGTCCTTCAAAATGCTGTTGATGAATTTAAGTTACGTTCTATAGTCTCAGTCTCTTCTTACTACCAATGTTTACATCCTGGACACATGAGACTAGAACATTAAAAGAAATGAGATTTTTCCTAGACACTCCTAAATCTGGTTTTAGCAAACTGCAGCTAATAATCTGTGTTTCTGTTCTCAGAAGTATATATCAAAAGTATTTCATAGCCCAATATCAAATCCCAGATATGCTTACCCTTTTCTGGTTCATGTTTGTATGAGTTAAAAATATGGTGTATATAGAGAGACATACATATTCACGTTCAGACATAAACACACTAACACACACACATATCTCATATAAGACCTGACTTTATCCCAAAGACTAGGTCCCCTCCTGGAATATTGACCCTTTGATTGTGGGGCTCAGCAGTGAAAATTGGAAAAAATCTTTTTCCTTGCACTCTCGGGATTGAGGTGAGGGGTGTGTGGCAGTGGTTCCTTTCCCTCCTTGTGCAGAAAGGCATATAATAAGCTCCATTAAAAATTATATTAAAGAATTGCATTATATATAGGCTATCCTAAAGGCTAGAGAAACATTAATTCCTATCATTAAACTGAATATAGCAAAGATTTGGAGGAATTAGGCTGATATATACTTGGAACAAATAACAAGTATAAGGACAGAGAAGGTGAAATCACTATTAACATGGCGTTTACAGGGTTTTTTTCTTAAAATTGTTCTGCATCACTGAACCAACAGGAACCTCACATTCAGTGTTAATGTCACATTAGCATATCTTTTCATTTTATAAACTATATGTAAGTTTTTTCCCACAGGGTTATGGTAGTAATTATTATGAAAATGTATTTTATTCCATATGTCATCAAGCAAGCAACATCTTAGATAGATATAGGTCAGTAGCCATGATAATATTGCACTCTATGAAGCAGCAGAATAATGCTATGCTTTCCTTAGAAGTTCAGGGATGTGGAACTAACTGAGTGAGAACTGGAAGAGAAATTATCATGTGACTTAAATGGACAAATGGCCCACATGTGTTCTCAGGCAACACATGGGGTTCTTCCAAGGCATTTTAATGTATACAGGAAAGTTAAAATCTGGATTATTATTAGAGTAACAAAGGTTCCAAGGTCTCTTGGGCTGTCCGTGGGCCTGACATGTGCTCATGTGAAGGATGGCATGGCCCTTTCTCTTTTGGAGTGTCATAGCCACTATTGTATTGCTGTGAAGAAGTACCATGAGCAAGACAACTGTTATAAAAGAAAGCGTTTAATTGGGGCTTGCGCAAGGTTTCAGAGGTAAGTCCATTATCATCATGATGGGGAAAATGACAGAGATCGTGGCAGCAGTCAGGTGGGCATGGTGCAGAAGTGGCTTCGGGTTATATGCTGATCCACAGGCAGCAGGCAGAAAGAAAGTCTCTGGTTCTGAATGGTCTTCTAAAACCTCAAAGCCCACTGCTCTGGACACACTCCCTCTAACAAGGCCACACCTACTCTTACAAGGCCACACCTCCTAATCATTCAGAAATAGTGCCACTTCCTTGTGCCTAAGCACAAGTTCAAATGTATGAGCTCCTGGAGCCCATTCTAATAAAAACAAACGCATGGAGTTTATATTTGAATCAAGCATACATTCTCCACAGACTTTCTTTGACACTGCTTGCTAGTGTCTCAGAATAGACTATCCAAAATTGAAAAAAATCAGGAAATGTTTCAAAGTATCAGCCACTGTGGTCTTGACCATAGCCTCTTCCCGATTTGAAAGAGATTGCTGTCTGGGGATTTAGAGGAGTTGACCATTCTCAGGTCAATTCCATTAGCTAAGTAGGATGTCATAAAGGAAGAGACTCTGGTTCTTCAAAACATGTTAATGGGTACCCTCTGTGACTGAACCTTAGGCAGAAGTGCAGGAGATAAATGATATAACTACTGATTTAAAAAAGTAAATGAAGGAAAGAACATCATCCATTCTGAAGTATGATTAATTGGAGACAGAATATGTATGATGAATGCTGGGTATTATTACTATTATTTTATATTATATCATAATGCAGTATTGATCACCAGTTATTTGTGTCTGGTCATTTGGAGGCCACAGAAAAAGTGTTATAGAAGAAAGCTTAGTTACTTTTTCTCATTGCTGTTACAAAATATCCAAAGAAAGCCTTTTGAGCAAGGAAGTGGTTTTTCTGGCTCACAATTTGGAGGCTAAGTCCATCATGGCAGCAAAGAAATCAAGTATCTGCTCCTATTATATTGCATCTTCAACAAGGAGATTGAAAAAGATAGATGCTGGTATTTACCTCCCCCCTATTTGTATTCAGTCTGGGACTCCAGAACATGGGATGGTGCTCATACGATTTTTTCTGTACCCCCTACTAAAATGTACCCTGAACCACTAATGTAGAGGTATTAAGGATTTTCAGTTGGAGAGGGACATTCTATAGTTACTTGTTTTCTACATTTTGACCAATTGTTGCTTTCTGTAATGTCTTTATTCATTGTAAAAAGAATTCCTTGATGATGGGCAAGAGCTTCACTTATTTGTGGGTGTAAAGATAAGTATTTCGAATGCATTTAGAAAGTATGTGGTTTATCTCTGTTCTTAATGTGCAAAAGAAAAAATCAGAAAACAACTTTTAATGTCAGTTAAATTAAATGGGATGAGTTAATGGCTTTGGAACATTTTGAGAAGTTAAAAGCTATAGAAAAACAAATTCTGTGTAAATTTAATATCACATATGAAGTACCAATAAAATATGTGATTTACTGGTACTTGTGTTGTTCCATTTCATTTGTACTTATTTGTGCAGTTTTTATGGCCATTCCTGTACTGTATCTTCCATTTTCAAGTAATTAAATTTCTCTTACGTTGTTTCCCCCACACACAGTGGATTTTATGTTCTTTTTCCCTTCCTGTATTTTTTGCATCTCAATAAAAAAAGACAAGATGCTTGATAGAAGGCCTAGAAACCTAATAAAATTGTATCATTCTTATATTGAACAGCTGAATTTTCCCACAACAATAAATGACTTTGTTCTGTGAGTCGATTTAAATAAGAGATAAAAAGAGAAAAAAATAGAATTTGCAGTTCAGTTTAATCCATGGGGGTAGATTATTTTAAGGAGGATTGTTTTTGACTACTTTTTGCATACTTAAAAACTAAAGTGAGGAGAGTATGCATAAGTTAAGATGGACAATGATTTTCAAAGAACAGTTAGTTAAAAAACAATCATGATGGCGTGTCTTTTTCATGTGCTGTCAACATTACCTTCTTTCCTGCTCCTGTCATCCTCTACCTAGGCAGAGTGACTGACTACTCCTACATGTAACTTCAGATGACATGTTATAGAGTAAATAATCTAAATTCTTTATGGTCACAGAGGAAGTCAAGATCTTACAGCAGAGTGTTGCACCAATTTGGAGCTTGTATTTTTAATGACCAAGTATTTTTTTATTGTTTGTATTGAGTGCACAGCAAAGCTTTTAAATGGATACAAGGAAATGTTTGTTTTTTCAAGTAAGTAACAAGTTTGGAAACAAAAAAAGAGAGGGCATGGAGGAGAGACATGGGTGAATGTTTCAGAAGGCATATATATGCATTATGCACAGGAAATGCCATTTCTACAATGATCAATAAAACAAATGATGAAGTTACTGCTAAAAGGGGAAGGACAAAGATGAAAAGACAGGAAATAATTTGGAATATTTGCTAAAACAATGAGAGGAAGAATAAAGTCTCTCTAAATTCTCCTGATGTCCCCATACTTTCCCCAAATGAAGTGGATATTCTGGGCAGGGCACAGTGCCTGTACATCATCCCATGTCTTCTGTGCCTCCAGATCTTGTGAACAGCTTTCTCTGCTTACCTCTGGCTTTGCCTCCTCTAACAAGATGAGTACTTTTCTGGAAAGTTATCATCTCATGGGAGAAGTGTCTTCTAAGTTTTTCCCCTTCCTCCAGCTTAAAAGCTATAGTATCCTGGTTACGAAAGTATACTTGAACTGAAAATACAGTTTTGTTTACTTTTCCTAATAGGTATGCTATAGTAGACATCCCATGAAGGTCTGAGACGGGCTCAACTCAAGGACCACTGTTATGTGTATCTTAGCTCTGAACAAGTTGAAATCCAAGTATTCATTCTTCTCTTCCTTATCCTTTCCCTTCTTTCTCTTTCCCATTTCCCCACGCCATTCCTCCACTTCTATTTCTTTTCCTCCTCTGAGACTGGATTCTCTGTGTGTCTTGAATCTGTCCTCAGGTCTCATCAATCATCTTCATTCAACTCTCCAAGCCAGCTCCCCTTTGCCATCATTCAAGTAAATTTTTTCTCAAGGAAACCACCATGTAAATTTGTCTTGGTTTTATCACTTATTCTATAAGATTTAGAATACTTTTCCTCTTGTTTCCTTTCTTTTTCTTTCATCTGCTGACTTGCGATTTTACTCTTTCTCATCTGTCCCTTCCAACAAAAACATCTTACCTAACCTCTCTTTAGTTCCTGGAAGAACAAAAGTCTTGCCTATTGAGAGTTAAAGTCAAGCTTATGATTTCCTGTAATTGTTAAATCACTCTTTTTCTCAAAATCTGCAACTTTTGCATATTCAAGCATATCTCTTTGTCTTAGTTTTGACCATTTTTGTTTGTTTGGAAACAATTTAGGTTGCTCCCAGCAGATGAATTCATACTCTTCTAAATTTCAGTTGTCTTCATGCATCGTTAGTTGTTTTAAGGCTTATTGAATTTACATACTGTTCTGTGTTCAAACAGTATATTATTTCCTTGAAAGTTGGCAAAGTTTCTTTCTTTTAAAAAAAAATTAAAGTGCTTACATTGAATGAGTAGTGATTTCATTATATATTTGAAGAAGAAAAGTGCTGATGTTTGTAATGTCTTTTATTGAACTAACAGCTGTCCCACTTGGCTTTAAAAAGCACAATGCTGCCATGTAAACTCTAAATAATACGGTATTGTTCTGCGAAAAGGGAAGCTAAAAATATTAGTAGGAAATTACACTCTCCAATCTGTTGAATGCATTTCCTGTGCTCCCGCATTTGTAAAGAATTACTTTGATATCAGAGATTATAAACTGATAATGCAGACTTGCAACATTGAAACACTTTTCAGATTTTTCAAATAGTTTCTTGCCACTCTCAACCCCATTAGGGATTTACTGTACTCTATGATATCAACTCTGCTTTTTCAAAGAAAGCACATTTAACTGGGCACTTCACATATAAAGCATTGTGTTTGCAATTGCAGTGCTGATGGGTGTAATTTAAGGTACTTCTGAACATTTTTCCATAGGTAATGTGTCTGCAAATTCTTGCCAAAACATACAGTCGGTAAGGCATTACCTACTGTGTCCTCTGGAAGCAGATATTCAAAACACATATTGGAGGTTATGTTTTGAAACCAAAAAGAGTGAAAGAAGGAGGAGCAGAAGTGGAGGAAGACAATGCTGGGTAACAAAGGCCTGAGACTGTCTGTAGTGTAGCCCTGAACAGCACCAGCCACTTCAAGTGCTAACCTACCTTTTGAGGATTTTTCATTGAGCACAAATGGCTACAAGTTAGTCACTAGATTGTTATTTATGCTATTGCTAAGTCTGTTTTTGGCTTGGAAAGAATCTTTACTTACAAAGAACCTGCAAGAATATGCTACCTAATCCTGTTCTGTTATGCCCCTGCCCCCGACTGGTGATGTTCTTGAGAATATTTTTTGCTTTTAATGTCTTCCTTAGACCCCTCTGCTCTTTAAAAAACAAACTTGAGGCTGTAATGGGAGAAGCAGACAGGCCTGTGAGAGAGGCAAGTGCATTATTCATAAGAGATTGAGTAGGGCAGACCTAGGATATCAGAAGCAAAGAGGCAGGGAAACAGATATTGCTGACAAGACTTACTGAAGAAATGACATATTTTACAGGCTCCAACATGGTCTTAGGGCTGGACACCTGAACTAAATTTCCATGTTGAATCAGTGTCCATGTATCAGACTCCTTGCAGGCTGATAGTGGCCATGCATTGCTCTTGCCTGTACCCATCTCATCTCTAACAATTCTCCCCGATGCCTAGTCATGTCTGTAGCCATATTGTATCCCGAGGAACTGTGTTGTGTCACCCTTCCCCATTGCTTTCTTTGTAATGGTTCTTTTTTATTTTTCCATGTCTTAACACTTTTATCACAGGAACTTTCTCTTGTAAGCTGTCTGGACAGGAGACAAGCAAGGAATGTGAATGAAGGGCACCCTGGTAATGACACAATTGGGCTGGTGACAATTAGCTGTGGAGTTTAAAGAACAGCAGTCAGAACATCCCATTGGAGTCTCGCTGTCTCACTCTTACGTTGCATCATAGCCAGCTACGAACTTCCGCTAATGCTGTTCTGTGGAAATTTTATTTGCTTTCTTGTATGTTTGTCTTAAGTTTTCAGTTTACTATTTTAAACAAACCTCATTAGCTACAGGGTTATTTACATAGCTTTCAAATGCTCTCAGGTATTTGTTTTTCAGATTACTGTTTAATTTAAAAGCAATGGCCACAGTTATGTAATTTATACAGATTTATTTGAGAATATAACGATGGTGATCTTGGACTGGAAAGGTTACTCGGTGGTTCGTTATGCTTGATAATCTTCCAGAGGAATTCGGTTCAGTTCCTAGAGCATAAATCAGGCGGCTCACAACAGACTGGAGCTCTAACCAATTTCTGCTCTTTGTGGTATAGCAGGTACCAAGAAAATCACTGAATGGGAGAAGAGGTGGTGCACTTTAGGGGAAAAGAAAATTTACTCTTGGGGACAAAAACTTGCAAATTGGTATGTGGTATCTATTTCCGGAGCAAAAGTCATAAAAATCTCCAGGACTTCTGTGTTCTACTGTGGAAACTCCTTCAGCCAATAGCTTTTAAGATACTGGCACACTCAGGGTGTAGCCACATGTACTATATAAACAGATGTAGAAACATGCACAGTCTTTTGGCTCACTGGTAAAGATCTGCCATCTGTCTCCTTAGGCAGCTACATAGTATCTCCTTGACACTGCATATATATATATATATATATATATATATATATATATATATATAGAGAGAGAGAGAGAGAGAGAGAGAGATCTTCCAGGCTCACTATATTCTACCCTGCAACAGACCAAAGCAGCTTTATTAACTATGGTACTAAAACATATTCAAAGCATACAGAAGGGAATCCCTCATCTGTGTTCCCTTTCTCCCATCTGTAGCACTTAAGACCTTAGTTTGGAGCCTGCCTGCTATTTCTCTTCTGCTTGTAGAAACATGGAATTCTCTTTCTAAGCTGACTTTCTATGTGCACTATTGTTCTGCAGTGTGCACATTGTCTCGTTGACTTGCTGATCTCCTCCACTCTTTCTGAATTGGTAGACTATAGGAAATAACTCTGTGCCATAGCCTTGGCACAGAGGTTTCAGGGATAGCTGGTGCTAGAAAAGTAAATGGGTCTCTTCAGTTCATTCTCTTTTGAAGAAATAAGTGAGAAAATAGTGACGGAATTCCTCAGGCTCTTTTTCAACTTGCTTTGATGTTTTTTTTTAAGATGACTTCAAGTGAAAAATAAGACTAAAGTGCATGTTGACTGGAAAATGATGAAGAAACCACGTGATTTCCAGCTACTTGGTATTGACAACAATGATCAGTGGTTAGGCAAGTGCAAAGCTCTTGAGTCTACACCTTGTCATTATGAATTTCCCATGTTAGCGCATCTTTTTTATAATTCACTGAGAAATTTGATTCATATATCATCACATATGGTTTTCTATTCCCTCTTTTTCCTCAGCACTTCTGGAATTTCTGTTTCAATTAACTATCACTGTAGGGCTCAAAGCAAGGTTTATTTTCAAAAGTGGTAGTTCAGTTGCCAGGAAACAGCATGAGAGTAGTAAGAAATAGAACTAGAAATGACAGATGGAAGCTGTAGATTTCCCACTTGGCCGGAATCTTCACTTTGAGATTGTCTTTCAGTCAGCTCCTAATGGATGCAGAATCTCCAGCCAGCTCTGGCTTCTCTAAGTATCACATGATGTGTTTACTTCTGATGTTGTATTGTTGTATGACTTTTCCTAATGAGACATTTATATCTCTTTACCCCATGTATGGTTCTGGTCACAGACAAATGAAATCATTCTACCCAGGTCTACCTTGGGAATTCATGGATTTACTGGGGCACACACATGAGCATGAGTGACTCATAGGCAGCTATTGGAAAGCCCAGCCAGCAGGATTAACCACCCAGAAAAGACTCATCCCTCTAGTTCCCTGCCCAGTTTGTAGTCAGCCCCTCTGATGAGGCTCCTCTTCCCGATAATTGTTTACTGTTTTTGTAACCTTGGGAACAGACCTGTAAAGCATGCCGCTTTATGAGATTCTTGAGACATGTAGGTCTTGTTAGCCTTCTGAGTCTTTTGAGCATCCTTCATTCCTCCAGAAAAGACTATTCCAGTTTGGAGAAAATAAAAAAACATACAACAAATGTGAACATCTTCACATAAATAATGAAATGTACCAATGCTTGCATAATTGATCATAAAGGCAAGGATAAATAAACTAAGAAATTTTTGGAACTCTCTGTGCTCATTATGAAACATTTTATTGTGTAAAATCTTTTTTCCAGACTTTTCTAAGGAGATGTAAAAATATATATTTACTCAATAGAGAAGGCACTGATGTATCACTGTCTAGTGATCAATCCATGATCTAGTGTGGGTGGTGAGCCAATGAGATTATTGGGATTACTTAAAGAAGGCTGCAATCCCTGAGAAGTTCAAAGTCTCTTGGGAACCTCTCTCCAAAAAGGAGTGGACTGTGACCATCAGGTGTGTGTGATCCCCGACTCTGTGACTCAGGATAAAAAAGGTACTGTCCAGGCTGGAGGAAACAGCTAAACAACAAGTTTCTTCACACCTCTTTTAAGTGGCTCAAATGAAATGATGTACAGTGGGCAGTACTAACAATCACAGAGCCAGACCTCCAGTCTCCTGCTCAAAATTGTACTCGGCTTTCTTTCCTTGTTACTAAATGAAATATTATATGGAAAAGGTTTTTTTTTTATTCCAAATGGAGAAATGGTGTTGGTGATTAGCTTCCATGTGTTTACCTGGATGCTCAGTCTCATTCCCTCTCACTTGTTTCTCTTCATTAGACTGATGTATGACTAACATAACACAAACCAAATATGTCCCATAGTAACAAAAATGGAATGGACAGGTGAACATCTTAGGATCCCTAAGCCTTTCATTAAATTTGTAACAATTAAACAAAAAATACTGTTAATCTACTTCAAGGCAAAGAGAATTCATTCAGACACTTGTTACTTTCTTTACTATGCCATAGGTATTTTTAGATGCAGAAAATCCTATGAAACAATGAGGGGAAAACAAAATGACATCGAATGTGTAACATTAGATTAAAAACTAAATATATAAAAATTAAATCAAACAATTCTATTGTAAGATAGAATCCAGGACCAGTGTAGTATAAAAACACACAAACCAGATAAACTGTGTTCAATCCCCAAATCTACATAAAGGTGGACGGAAATAATTATCTCCACAAAGTTTTTTACTGACATACATAAACATGCGTAACACCTGTATGGCATGCCTTTTGCCCACAGTAGTAGAAACAGCTAAAATAACTTTTACAAGCACGGGATCAATGCTGTATACCATGTTCTAACCATATTGCAATTTACGTGGCCTTCCCAAAAAAGCAAAATTTTAATTTAGGATTTTATGTGAATAACAAAACCAGCAGACAGGCAAGGTATCTGACACATAGAGAAAAAAGCAGCTTCTTTGGGTTATCTCTTAACTGATATTATTTTGTGCCTCATACACTGGACAATACTCTGGAACAGGATTTGTTAGATGGAAGCAAAGAGCTTGCAGTGAGCTTTGTATTTACCTGTATTGGTCAGTACAGTGATGAAAGAACTAGGATAACGAACAATAACTACAAGTGGCTCACTAGCTCCTGGTTATGAAGAAACTACTACAAGATTGGGAGAATCTATTGCTTAAGTCTGTGATAGGGATTTCACACGCAGTACCTTGCAGAACAACATGCTAACCCCATGACCACAAAGCAACAGGAAAACATGGACCACAATCCACAAACCCCCATCACAGTCACACCCTCAACTCACAAGGTCCCACTTCCAAAATGTTCTCCTAATAAGCCACCACAAAGACCCTTAGATGTATGGACCTTTCAATGAAGGCACTACCCAACCCATACTATCTTATGAGCCCAAAACTTATGGGAAGTTTAACAGGGTCTGGAGGAATGGCTTGTTAGTTAAGAGGTCTTTTCACCCTGTCAGAGAACCTGAGTTCAGTTCCCAGCACCCATGTGAAGTAACTCCTCTGTAGTAACTGTAGCTTAGGGGATCCAGTGCCCTTTTCTGCCCTGGGAGCACTGTACACATGCACCTGCAGCACAGCCAGGCACACTTGGACATGTAAATAGAAGTCAAAGTATTCTTTATAAAAAGAAAACTATATCAATGGTTAATATTTTGAAATTGAATGATTTATGTTACTTTTTCATTAATTATTTCAATTATAATTTATTCTATCTAGAAGAACATACTTTTGCTTTTTTATCCACTCAGACATTTTCCTTCAAAATGAAATTTCTGCTTGTCTTTTCCTTTGAACATTTATCCTAGTTATATTAATGAGAATCCTTTTGCCAGTAGGTTGGGTGTTGATATTTGATTCCAAGATATTTATCTTGGTGGCTAATTAATTGAAAGAAAACTTTTGTTAAAGAAACTTATACAACAGTTTCAAACAATAGAATCAGTACTTGCCATTTTTCACAGAGCTATTATAAACAAGCTTGCTGCCGTTCATGCTTGTCCTGATTTGCATCTCTGTTGCTGTGATGAACATTATGACTAAAGAAAACTGGGTGAGGAAAAGCTTTGTTTTGGTTTCCAGGTTACAGACTGGGGAAGCTAGAGCAGAAGCACAAGGCAAGAACCTGGAGACAAGAACTGAAGCACAGTCTATGAAAAAATGCTACTTGTTCCCTCATATCGTGTTTAGCTATATGTACATATATATATGTATATATATATATATATATACATATATATACATCACACACATTGTTTATTATACATGCATTTAATATAAACATTATATGTATATGTTATATACACATATTTGCGTTATATATACTATATGTGTGTATGTATATGTGTGTGTGCGTGTATGTGAACACCCAGGCACATCTGCCTAGGGCTGGTACTGCCCACAGTGGACTTGGCGCTTATGCAGCATTGGCAGTTTAGAAAATGGCCCACATACTTATTCAAAGGCCAGTGTGATGTAGTCAGCTCCTCAGTTGAGGTTCCCTCTTTCCTGGTAACTCTGGTTTGTGTCTATTTGACAAAATCTAACTAGTGCGATGGTGCCAGCTGACTTCACTGAGCCTTTTTAAGTCAATCAGATAAATATAACAAATTGCTAATATGATTTTCCTTTTTTATTTAAATAGAATTTTGTGAAAGATACCTCATGATTCTTCTCTCTCTGTGTTCCCTACTTTTCAGTCTTCTATGTTTCTGGTTCGTTTTGCCTCTTAAATATTCCTCAATCACTTCTTCCATTGCTACTCTCATATTTCCTGGTTCAAAACCCTGTTTGTTCTCTAGGAAATTGTAATAAACTCTGCCTAGGCTGTGTCCATACATCCTGGCCCCTTTAGGCTCCTCTATCCTGCAGCAGGTAGGGTCTTCCCAAGGCAAAGATTATATTACCTGGCCCTCAGGTTGAAAACACTAGAGGTATTTCTTGGTGTTCTTAAAACAAGGTCATGTGTAACTTGTCTCCTTCTGTTCACTCATCCAACAGGATTGTATTTAGATCATGATTTCAGAAAATATCCATGCCCCTGACTTGACGGACTGAATTCTACCATGGGTTGGTCTTTTGCTAACTGCTGTTTTCCTTTCCTCATCTATACAATGTCACTTCCTCTTATAAGTGTTCCTTGAAAGCCCTAACTGGCTCAAATTGTGCCATTATAGCCTTTAGTAGTACAGTTTGTGTCTGGAACAGTTCATGGGATTATTTTGGTTATTTTCTTACCTATCATATGTGTGTGCATGTGTGTGTGAGCATATACATATAAGAATCTCAAATATCCAAAAATCTCTCAAATATACATTCTTTCCTAAGTAGATAGGAGGGGTCTATATCTCCATTTACTATTTACTTATTGTTTTAATGCCTGTAGAAAGACTACTTCTAATAATTGTAGGTAACTGATTAATATATAATTTGCTTCTAATAATGAAGATGACTTATTAAAATAATTATCAGGGGCATGGAGAGATGGTACAGAAGAGATGTTACAGAGAACTTGTTTTTACAAAAGACCAAGTTCATTCCCAGCACCCATGTGATAGCTCACAACTGCGCATAACTCCAGTAGCAGGGTGTCTGATGCCCTCTCTCTGAATTTCACAGGCATCAGAGCCACACATTATTCACAGACATACATCTGAACAACTTACATTCATAAAATAAATGAATCTTTAAAATCAATACATAACAAAGCTATGATCATGAATTGCCAAAGAGTCAGAGACAAGTCATCTCATAGAGTGTAAATATGGTGTATCTCTTTGCCAAAATATTTTGAAACTTAAATTTTATATATGTTAAAAAAAATCACTGTTATGTAGACTTAGCACTAACTCTAGAGAATGTCACCATATAGCTACAAATTCATTATTCCTTCATCATTTTAGAAATACTGAGGTGCCGTGGTGTACGTTACCAGTTGCATAGAAAGGAAATAGTTGAGTGTCATTTTTCCATCGCCTTCCCTACTCAGCGTTCCAAATATCACCAATTATTCTGCATCAATAACAACCTTAAGACCAGATTTTATGTTTAGACTTTCTTGCAGAGATCTTAAAAGTCTGTTCGTCCCTGCAGATTAAATGTAAAGACTTCTCAGAAGCCAAATAGCACTAAATTCAAGACAGTCACACTTAAAAGAGAGAAAGGAAATTAGATAAGATCCCCAAAGCATGTAAGGGAAATGAAAAGAGGCATGTCCCAGTTTTAATCTTTTATAGCAATCTACTATGCTTCAAGTTCTGAACTTCTGAGAACTCAAATAATGGTGTCTGTATCAGATCTCCCCTGGAGCCCACTTTTGATGCTGATAAATGCTGTTTTCACAATGTGTCTCCTGCCAGAAATGACTTCTCAGAATTACCCACAAGCCAAGCATCATACTCATTTCTCCATTTTTTAAAATTTACTTTGCAGTCAGTTTATTTTGACCCAGCCTTAAGCACGGGTCCTATCGTTAGAAATAACTTTTAGTAGTGTCTTTAGTCAATAAATGAGTATTACCTTGGGAATTAATGGTGATTTTTTAAAAAATACATATATTCATTTATTATTTGATAACTTCATACATATATACAATAATGCATTTTGATCATTCCACTACCTTCTCAACCTTACAACTCCTTCCACATCTCTCACCACATCTCCTGCCCAGCTTCATATCTTCTTCTTTTTTATAATAAGCAACCTATTGAGTCAATTAGTGATGCCTGAATGCATGCGAGTATAGGAACATCCCCATGATCATGAGCATCCAAATATTGGCCACACCTCTGTAGAAAACGGGATCTTCCTTCCCTGTATGCCATTGGCCAATAGCTCCCCAGCTAGGAATGAGCCTTTATGAGCCTTTCACCCACTTATCCTGGAATTTTGACAGACTTTATCTTTTTCATGTCTTGTGCAGGCATCTGTGGGCTTACAAGTCCAGTGGGTCTGTTGTTTCCTGAAGGTACTCTTTTACAGCAGTGTTTCACAAACTCTGCTCTTATAGTTTTCCCATGACTCTTATACTGTGTTTCTTAAGCCTTAGTGAGAGAATGAATGTGATGTAAGTATTGTAGTTTTGACTGAATATTCTACCTTTGACACTTATTTTCTACACTTTAACCAGTTGTGAGTCTTCTGAGTGACCACCACACACCAAAGTAAAAACAAACCAAAACAAAACATAATGAAATTCTCTGATGAGAGTTGCACTAGTCTGTGTATCAAAAGAAAAGGAGTTTAAAATCAGGTGTTTAGAGATGTGTGGGTCTTCAGTTCGATTCCACTGATCTATGTATCAGCTTTTATGCTAATACTAAGCTGTTTAGAAGCCAATATTGTACAATGGAAAAAAGAAAACATCTTCAACAAATGGTGCTGGCACAAGAGGAGGTCAACATATAAAAGAATGCAAAAAGATCCATATCTATCGCCATCAAGAAAACTTGAATCCAAGTGGATCAGACCTCAACATAAATCTAGGCACACTGAATCTCATAGAAAAGAACGTGTGAAGTAGCTTTAAATGCATTGGCACAGGAGACCACTTCTGAAATATAACACCAGTAGCACGGAAACTGAGAGCAGCAATTAATAAATGAAACCTCCTGAAGCTAAAAGCTTCTTTAAAGCAAAGGACATGGCCCACAAGACAAAACATCAGCCTACAGAATGGGAAAAGGTTTCCACCAATCCCACATCTGACAGAGAGCTGATCTCTAAAATATATAAAGAACTCAAGAAACTAGACAACAAAATACCAAACAATACAATAAAAAGTGGGGTACAGATCTAAACAAAAAGTTCTCAACAGAATATCAAATGGCCAAAAGACATTTAAGGAATTGTTCAACACCCTTAGCCATCGGGGAAAAGAAAATTAAAATGAATCTCAGATACGATCTTACACCTGTCAGAATGGATGACATAAAAAAACACCAATGATAGCTTATGCTGGAGAGGATGTAAAGTAAGGGGAACACTCCTCCATTGCTGGTGGGAGTGCAAACTTCTACAGCCACTTAGAAGATCAGTATGAGAGTTTCTCAGAAAATTGGAAATCAAACTATCTCAAGAACCAGTATTACCACTCTTGTGCATATACCCAAAGAATGCTCAATCATAACCCAAGACACTTTCTTACCTATGTTCATAGCTGCATTATTTATAATGGCCAGAACCTGAAAACAACCTATGTAAAAGGAGACTGCATTTTTCCTGGCTGCCCAGACACGAATAATCACACAGAAACTATATTAATTACAACATTGCTTGGCCTATTAGCTCAGGCTTCATATTAAGTAACTCTTACATATTAAATTAACCCATTTTTGTTCATCTGTGTATCACCACAAGGCTGTGGTCCACCAGTAAGTTTCCAGCGTGTTCTTTTCTTTTTGGCAGCTACGTGGTGTCTCCCTGATTCTGCCCATTCTTTCTGTATATCTTTTCCAGCCTTACTATATTCTGCCTGCCACAGGCCATACCAGCTTTATTCATTAACCAATAAAAGTAACACATACACAGAAGGACATCCTACATAAAACCTAGGTATCCCTCAGCCAAAGAACAAATAAAGAAAATGTGGTATATTTACACAATGGAGTATTACTCAAGGTGTAAAAAGCAATAACATCATGAAATTTGCAGACAAATGGATGGGAGTAGAAACAATCATCCTGAGTGAGGAACACAGACCCAGAAAGACAAGCATGGTATGTACTCACTCATAAGCGGCTATTAGATGTAAAGCAAATGGTAAAAAAGCTACAAACCACAGTGCCAGATAAGCTAGATAACAAGGAGGACCCTAAGAGCTAAGGGCATGGATCTCCCTAGGAGGGGAAATAGATAAAATCTCCTGGGTAAACTGGGGGTGGACAGAAAGAGGGGAGGGGAGGGGGTATGAGCACATGGGACTATCAGAGAATGGAATGGTCCAGTTTGGGAGAGGGACAGAGAGGGAGAACAATGAAAGAGATATCTTGATAGCAGGAGACATTCTGGGGTTAGGAAGAAGCCTGATGCTAGGGAAACACCCAGGAATCCACAAGGACAACCCCAGCTAAGACACCTAGTAATAGTGGGGAGGTTTCCTTAACTGCTCTTTTCTCATAATCAGACTGGTGACTATCCTTATTGTCGTCATAGAGCCTTCATCCAGTAACTGATGGAAGCAGATGCAGAGATCCACAGACAAGCACTGAGCCAAGCTCCTGGAGTCCAGTTGAGGATAGATTATATGACCAAGGGGGAAATCAATCATGACTGGAAAACCCATAGAGACAGCTGACCCAAGTTAATGGGAGCTCATGGACTCGACTGACAGCTAGGGAGCCTGCATAGGACCTAACGAGGCCCTCTGGATGTCGGTGACAGTTCTGTGGCTTGGTCTGTTTGTGGGGCGCTATCTGTGGAACCAGGATTTATTCCTGGTGTATAAACTGGCTTTTTGGACCCCATTCCCTTTGGTGTGATACCTTGCTCAACCTTGATACAGGGGGGAGGTGCTTGGTCCTGCCTCGATTGATATGCCAGGTTTTGTTAACTCCTCATGGGAGGTTTATGCTCTCTGAGGAGTGAATTGGGGGTGGGGCAAAAAGAGGGAGGAGGTAAAGGATGGGGAACTGTGGTTGGTTTGTGAAATGAATAAAAAAATAAATATTATCCTGACTAATGATTGATATGGTAGGGTCCAGCCCCCTGAGGGCAGCACCATTCATAGGTAAGTGGGCCTGGGCTATATAAGAAAGCTAACTTGGTAAACCAACAGTGAGTGAGCCAGGAAGCATTTCTTTCCCATGGTTTTTCTTCAGTTTCTTCCCTGACTTCAATCCATGATGGTCTGTGACCTGGAAATATAAGACAAATAAATACTGAGCTCATTTGGGGAAAAAAAAGATAAGTAGTTAGAAGGTATAACACTATGTCCATTAGGCAACAGTAGGTTCTCCTACAGTGCCTATGAATTGCCCAACCATTGATTCCTGGCCATTTTTATAGTATGAGGCATGAGTTTTTCTCCTGTGGAATGGGGAATGTCTGAATCAATTCAGAAAATAGATGGTTACCCCACAACATTATACCACTATTGCACCAATGGGCATATATTGCCAATTTTGTCATCATTGTAATTCACAGAGTTTGAACTACAATCACAGAATTTTAAAAGGATGAACAATCAAACTTAAGATGAGAAAAAATTCTGAAAATGGTAAGACCTGTGTCCCATATTATCAGATTGTACTTCAGGGTGAGTCTGAAAGCTGTTATTTATTTGGTTTGTTGGTTGGTTGGTGTGTTGGTTGGCTTTCAAGACCAGGTTTCTCTGTGTAACAGCCCTAGTTGTCCTGGAACAAGCTCTTGTAGAACTAGCTGGCCTCGAACTCACAGAGATCCACCTGCCTCTGCCTGCCGAGATTAAAGGCATACACCAGCATCGCCTGGAAACTGTTCTTTATTTCTAACATCAAATTCTTCTCTAAACATTGACCATTTTTCCAAGACAGTTACTTATTTTACCATAGTAATTTATATAAAAATAAAATTTAATCTAAATGTTCTGGTATATATTTAATTGACTGTTTTTTGTAGGCTCAACCAAGACTGTACACATGTAACCTATGTTCTGTTTTTGAGTGTACACTGAGTGACCATTTATGAAATATGAAGATGTGCTGTAACCCTGATATACCTCATCAGTCACTAGAAAGGTCACTTAATTATTATCATGAAGTGTTGTGGTCTTTAAATGTCATTGATATATAATCATCCTCAGGTGTTGGGTTTGTATTTTATGACTTTTGATTTCCTTTATTAAAATCTACCCTTGAATTTGTTAATTTTCATTCACTTTAATTTTTTAAAGAATTGCATAGCATTATGACTAGCAGCAGGGATTATGAGGCTGGGACCTGGGTTCTCAAACTGTGGCCCATAGGGCCTCATAATTTACTGAGTGTGGGTGCACAAACAGTTGGCAACAGTAAAATGTTTCTGATTGTGTATGAATAAAAATTAATTAAAATTCAAAAGTAAAGAATTTTAGGTGTTTTGGGCACTGCTCACCAGGTTGCATCATGTGACTAACCTAATCCCTCAGTTTGAACTCACAACATGAGCACTTGGCTCTGCACGTGCCTTCACACCACACAGTCCCAAGATGGCTGCATGAAACACAGGATGAGATACCAGCATGCTCTGTATTATGAACTGCAATGTCTTCATTGCACACAATATTTTTGCTTTCATAGAAATGATTCAGGCCCTGGTAGTGGTGGTGCATGCTTTTAATCCCAGCACTTGGGAGACGGAGGCAAGCGATCTCTGTGAGTTCAAGGCCAGCCTGGTCTACAAGAGCTAGTTCCAGGACAGGCTCCAAAGCCACAGAGAAACCCTGTCTCGAAAAACCAAAAAAAAAAAAAAAGATTCAATTCTTCATCACATTAGTTTAACTTCAGATGGCGTTTTATTAGAATACCTAGTTATAAAAGTTTCTGTTTTAATTGCTTGAATGAATATCCTAGATCATTGAATGAAGTTTGACTTGAGATTAGGACAGAATTTCCAACAATCTCTGAAGTGGTCCTGAAGCTTTTCCTGTCAGTTTGTACTTGCGTTTGTGTGGTGTCATTCTCAGCATTGCTGATTATAAATTTAAAACATTAATCACTGTAAAGAACATTAGACATGCTCTATGTCTTGTAGTATTCAAAATTCCGTCTCCATTTAATCCTTCATGTAAAAACAAGCATGCCCATCTCATTAACATGCAAAGTGCATCTGTTTTTACCAAATACTAAGAGAATATGTATTAAAATTGCCTTGAAATAAGTTTCTTTATGAGTCACATAATTGATTTGTTTACCTATTTTATATACCTAATGTTTTTGGGTTCATATAAAAATTTATCCAGAAAAGAGAAAAAGTCTTGAAATAGAAAATGTTTTAAGAAACCTGACCTAGAAGAAAAAGACTTGAATCATGACCCAGCAATTCATTAGCATCATGACTTAGTACTCACTTAGCTTCTCTGTAGTTCATTGTCTTTCTTTATAAAGTGATAGTAATAATAGTGATTATCTGTTTAAATGCATTAAGATACACTGAACACCAAGAGAGGCTTTTTCCATTAAGGCATGCTAATATGTTGATGATTCTGTAATTACCACCATCATACTGATTACTCTGATATATTCATTATCAAGTGTCTGCTGTATGTTGAACATTCTCCTGGCAAAGGTGGCACTGATGAACGTGACACAAATTGATCCTACCCTACAAGTGCTGGAGGCTGGGTGAGCAGAGAGACAGATGATGAGCAAGTAAGCAAAACAGGGTGATCAGTGGAGTGGCAAAAGCCAATACAGTAACTTTGAAGAACCAGAGAGAGCTGCCTGCCAGCATGGCTGCTGACAGGACGTCAGAGATGGGCTTAACATGGAATCACAAGACAGAGGGAGCCAGTTATGGCAAGAACAGGGACAGAACCACATGTAGACAAAGCAGCATCCTGACCAAGAAGGCTTTAAGGCGTGTGCGTGGTTCAGTGTATGTTGTGAATCTGCTGTAGATGGAGTAAGAGATCCAGGTTTTAAGGGATCTGACGTATACTTCTGGTCTCCGCAGGCATATCCATCCACACACAGCCACACACACACAAAGCCACACACAAACACATGCATGTACATTCTCATACATAAAAGATAGCAAAAATACATCTTTAAAATCATGAGTCTTATTTTTAGTACCATTCCATTTGATACATTGGAGTTGCATTTAAACACAGGTAATTGAAACTATAGAGAATGGACACACAGGGGATGGAAACTGTCGCTTCTTGTGATTTACGTGCTGTGACAAAAGAGCTACACTTTGCAAAGTGCTATTTGAATCCCTTTGAACTAATTTTCCTAAAATATAAAAGGTAATGAGTTATTAGGATATATATCCTAAAGTAAAATTCCATTACACTACAAATAAAAATTGATGTTACATATATTTAGTCCATTTCTTACTCTGAAGATCTGTAATAACCAATACAAAGAAAGAAGAAAAACAGAGTTGCTGGTTGAGACCCTGGCATTCAATAATGACCATCTATGTGGTGTATTTTTTCCTTAAATGTAATTTTCAGTGACAGTGACAATGCATATAAACTGAATCATAGTCAGAGGGGTCTTCCTCTCTGAAATGTACAACGAGAAGCATGCATTGCATCAGATAACAGCTTAGTGTTGAAGCTACAGCATGTGTTTTTTTAATACTCAATATCTCCCACAGTGCCATTGTCCAGCACTTGAAGTGCTGATAAGTTATCAGAATCTACATCCTAGAGGTTGGCCACAACCACACTAAAACTCACAGGTTCCTAGACTACATGTAGCCACAATAGTTTGCACCCATGGGTCTTCTAGGATCTAAGGAAGCTTAGAATTTCCAAAGGTACAACGCTAGGCAGGGAGGATAATTCAGTCAGGAAAGCACTTGCCTCAAAAGAAGGACCTGAGTCTATTCTCACAACTCTCATCCACGAACCATCTAGGTATGGTGATACATGATCATGATTCCAGGGCTGGGCAAGTGTGGACAAGTGGATCCATATTGTTTGTTGGTAGGCTGGCTAAGACAACCAGACCAGTTTTTAGCCAGTGAGAGATGCTGTTTCAAAGGAGAGGAGCAACATCCCTAAATATGACACCTGAGGTTATCTACTAGCTACACACACATACAAACACACACACTGACAGAGAGAGGAGGTGGGGAGGGAAGGAGGGAGGGAGTAGCTGGCTACAGAAACCAGAGGCTCTTATTCAGACACTTGGGAAGAAATTTTGCTTAACACACAGCCTATATGCTAAGTGTATGCTGTCCCACTGCCGTTTGGGAAAAAAATTCTGTTTATATCTTGCTGCTTAAATTACCCTAAGCCTTGGAAGGTAACAGATATCACCCCTTGTTCATTTCCAGCTCTATAACAAGGGAACTTGGCTTTCATCAAAATGTCTGAAATCATTATTTGTATTTGTTTAAAAATGACAAGATAGGTATGTTATAGATAACTGTTATTGGAGTAATGTCTTAAAACTATGATGACACTGTAAAATTCATAGCTTTCCATGTTCAGAAAAATACAGGATTGTCTGAAATGTGTGTTAATGTCATGGTAAGGCTGACTGCATTTATCACAGTGAGCAGCTGTGATGCTAGACTAATGGTGGCTAGCCATCGTCCTCAGTCTGCCTGCAATCTGATTATCTCCTTTTACTGAATGGTAACACCTTTTCAGCAGGTTGAAAACTTACCCTGATGAGCCTGGAGATACTTTCCCATTTGTTTATAAGGATGAAATAGAATAATTTGTTTTTCAAAAATAAAATAATTAAGCCATGCAGGGTAATTTAGTCTGCTAAGTTTGTATGGGTCAAAATGACACTGATGAATGACTTTCAGATTTCTACACTGAGAAAATAATAAAAGAGGGTGAGGATCAATTCATTATATGTTTAATTAAAATCATTCAAAAACAAGCCATCTACACCAGCTACTTATTCAGTTACCCTGAATTAATGGTATTATTTCATAACACTTGCATCCTGTCTTGTGGCAGACATTGTGTTTCACGTGAAGCAGGAGTTATAGGCAGTTGTGAGACATCACGTAGGTACTGGAGAGGATTCTACTGCTCTGCAAGAGCAGCAAGTGCTGTAACTGTGATGCCATCTCTCTAGCCCTTCCTGCGTGCTTTCTGAAGGATCGTTTCGGTTCCTTTGGGGATTAAAATGCAAATTCTTAAGGCATACATAATCATAACAGTAAAATACATGCTGTAGTGCAAGGGATCTATTATTTCCTAATACAATATTTTTATTGGAATCTATTTCAGTGTCTCAAAAAGCTGATTTTGGCCAAGACTCCGAGAGCAAGTCCATTAGTTAGGACATGCTCCTAGGAAACCCTAATGGGACCCTGGCAATAGAGAAAGGCAAGGGAGGGTGACAGCAGTCATTTCTGTATATGATTGAGTATGTTGAGGATATAGGCGTTAAGAAGAGAGAGAGTTTCCGTAGTAGTATTCTTTCTGAAAAAGACCTTGGTCATACTGTGCAGGGTAAGATGAAGGGTTGGGCATGAGAGTACCTGCTGCTCCATGGTGGAAGCAGTAAAGAGAACGAGGGAGGAAAGGAACTGCAGGCCAGTGAGGACACTGACATTCACATTAATGCAAATTAGGACTTCATTCAGAATCTGTCATGTCCCAGTCAGAACAGCAGGCATCATGAAAACACATGCTCTAGACTTGAACAAATGGAACACTGCACACACTCCTGGTAGGAATGTAAACAAGCCTAGTCACTGCAGAAATTGGTGTGGAGGCTTCTCTAATACCTAAAAATGACAGGGCGAAACCACTTCCACGTATTTGCTCAAAGGAGTGAGTACACATCAGCCTTCCAGAGAAACCTGTTGACTGTGTTGTTGTTCACAATGGCTAATGATGTGGAACCAATCTAGGTGTTCAGGAACTGATGAATGGGTAAAGGAAGCATGGTTTATATTCACAGTGTATTATTTCTTCAGCCATATGGAAGAATGAAAGTCTGCTGTGTAGCACGAATCTCTTTAATCTCTTAATACTAAAACCTACAGCTGGATATTAGGGAGTGAACGCTGAAAGATCAGAGAAGCAGAGCAGCCAGCCAGTAAGTAGTTCATTCCTCTATGAAATTCTCAGACCTAATTGGCTATCCTGCCTCTGCAAGTCCACACATTGAATTCCTTGAGCTTCTTTCTCTTCCTGCCTTATATTCCTCTCTCCATCCAACCATATCCCTTCCTATCGCCACCTTTCCAGTGATGGGATTAAAGGCATGTGACTCCCAAACACTAAAGATGTGAGCCATCACCGCCTGGCTCTGTTTCTCTTTGAGACCGAATCAATCTCAAGTAGCCCAGAATGGCCTTCAACTCACAGAGATCTATCTGCCTCTGCCTCTGCCTCTGCCTCTGAGTGCTGGGATTAAAGGTGTGTGCCATCAGTGCCTGGTCTCTATGGCTAACTAGTGGCTGACCTCCACACTCTGTTCTTCAGGCAAGCTTTATTTTTTAGATCACAAACAAAATATCACCACACTGCTGTTTGCACGAAAATAGATGTGACTGAAGATAACTACATTAAACAAATAAAATCATCCTCAGAAATACAAATATCATATTTTCTGTCAGCTGCGGGTGCTAGGCTTAACAGAAACCTAAAATCACATATGCACAGAAGACCTGAAAATAGAAGAAAAGTCTTCTAAGGAAACCAAAGAAACTGATGGGAATGGTACTTAGAAGAGGGTAGAGGACGGATGCTCAAAATACATTATATACTATAACAAAAGGGCCTAATGCAACCCCAAATAATATAATTCTCAAGAGAGCCACTCCTGAGCCTCCCAAACAGAAGTATTTGTTCCACAGTTTTTCCCAGGTACAGTGCAGGCACTCCTCATCCATGAATACTTATTTAACATTCACCTGTATTTGACATTGTGATCTACCCCAGGAAGATAATGAAAGCAACACTGCCCCTCACCTGAGGAGGCCTGGCAAGCTCGTCTAGATGTAGGAAGCAGAAAACAGGAGCTCTAGGCCCCCATTCAAAATGACAAATGTTGGCTGTGAAGGAGTGGCCCTGGTGTTTATGGAGGCTGCAAATCAGATGCAGCCTGCATGGTTTTGATGCGATGCCCATTTTTGTTGCTGGGTACCAACACTTCCTGCAGAGTTTCCCCAGGAGTCTCCAGAGCTACCCTCCTGTCTTGCAGCTGCCCCCAGCACAACCAGTACAAGGTCTGCCAAAGCATAGAATGTGTCCTAAATATTAGCATATTAATTCATGATGGCTGGAAAAAGGAAGTGGTGTAGAAAACTTGTCTTTGGATGCTTTTAATTACAGCTGTGATGAACTGTCAAAAAATAAAGCACCACCTTGCTTTATTCTTATCTCAATGCAGAATTTTGAAAAATCATGCATCAGTAACTCGTATGAACTTTAATGGCCTAAATTGTTCTACTTGATCTATTTTTAAAATAAAAATCTTTGTAATTTTTGTCTTTTTTTAAAAAGTATTTATTTATTTATTATGTATACAATATTCTGTCTGTGTGTATGTCTGCAGGCCAGAAGAGGGCACAGATGGTTGTGAGCCACCATGTAGTTGCTGGGAATTGAACTCAGGACCTTTGGAAAAGCAGGCAATGCTCTTAACCTCTGAGCCATCTCTCCAGCCCCAATTTTTGTCTTTTAAACACATTTACAAGTACCTCTCAGTAATGTTAGTTTTTGAGACATGTAATTTTGTACATGCATGAGACATGGGACATCCAGGGAAAACTTTTGCTCACAGAGACAAGAGAACATGTCAGATCCACTGGAACTACAGTTACCAGATGTCAGCCACCGAATGACCTTGCTGGGAACTGAACCTGGGTCCTCGGCAAGAGCAGCAAGCATTCTTAATTGCTGAGCCATTGCTGTATCCTTAAAATTTTTATACAAGAGATGTTTTACTTTGCTTTGATATTGGTTTGAAAAGGGAAATGAAAATTTTTTTCCTTCAGGTATATCACAGTTATTTTAAAATTGATTTTCATTTTCTCTTTCTTTTGCTACCAGTAACATAATCATATTTACAATGTTTTCCTTTTAACATCGTGAATCATTCAAGGCTTTAAATTGAATGGCTCAGGATTTTGTTGCAGACACCTCCACATTTTTTTCTAGTATTATATATCAACAAGGTATTTCTTCTGTCTGTGGTGTTTTGCATAACATAGAAATCATTGAATCGCTTTGACAATTTTCCTTACTACAATTTGATTCTGAAATCATATCAGGAAATATGCTAATTCTTTGAGTAATGGTCCAGCTTTTTCTTCCTACTGCCTATTGGAAGATAATTGGTAATTCAGCTACTTTCTGTGCCTCATCATCAACTGTAAATGTCATTTTCCTAGACAGATTCTTTGTTCTCAGTGTGTATACATTGAGAGTACATGCTTTTAAAAGAAAATCATTACCAGAGCAATTCCTTTTCTCTACCCTTAAATTTAAAAAGTGTTTGTGTTCAAGAGCTCCCTTTAACTCTCTCCTTGTCTGTTTTGACCTCTGATGCATGACAAACACTCTGGTCAGTTTTGGATATATTATAACAAGTTCTGCTTTTTGTTAGGCTTTGTTTTTTTTTCTGTTTGGTACCTGAACATTTCCATGTTTCTTCAACAGTGTCCCTGGGACAGCAAACCAAAGCCTAATTCATGTATTCCTTTATGCATTTTTTTTTTGTCTTTGACTTAAATTGCCGCCCTTACTTAGCTGCCTCTGACGATCCTCCTGTTAAGCCTTTCAGTTGGGTTGCCTGTTCACTGACAGATACCCCTGTTTCAATCTTATTTATCACTTGGAAAAGTTTTAAAATAATTGGCCTGTGTTGCCAATAGCTCGCTTCGATAGGCGACATACCATGAATGGAAGCGCTCCTCCATCACCCAGAGGGACTAGAGCGTTTTGTAGCTATTATCTGAAACAATCCATAGTTAATCCTCCATGGTGAACACACTGACTTTGGAATACAGTTTGACTGTTTTTGTAAAGCATGCCCTAATTTGGAAAGCTCAGTTCTCTGGCAGACTCTACATATTAGCACAGCTTCCTGAGCCTTTCTTTAATGTCCGTCAATTTTTTAAAGCAATTTTATTACAAATATGCTTCCTGACATAAACATTATGCTATTTATGCTAACATGGACTGGTTTGTGTCTTTACCTTTCATTCCTTGGTCATTCTCTGCTGTGTGGTTTCTGGCCATCTTTGTATAGATGGCTCAGTGTGGGTTGTGCCGTGGTTTGTTTGCTGGAAGAGAGGTAGCTTCATCACTTTGTCTTCATGTGAATTCAAAAACAGCAGCACAACAACAACAAAACAAAAATTCATCAGGTGGGGCTGGAGAGATGGCTCAGAGGTTAAGAGCACTGATTGCTCTTCCAGAGGTCCTGAGTTCAATTCCCAGCAACCACATGGTGACTCACAGCCATCTATAATGAGATCTGGTACCCACTTCTGGCATGCAAGCATACATGGAAGGAATGTCGTATACATAATAAATAAATAAATCTTTTTTTAAAAGGCCATCAAGCCTGCCCCCATCTCCCAGACTTCATTTGCGGCATTTAGCTCCACTCCAAGGCACTCCTGCAACAATGAATATTAAGCAGGGGGGAACATTTCTGTAAGACATAAGAGCCTGTGCCAGATGTGGCCCTGTGCACACTAGATTGAGCCAAAAGACCTCATCTTTAAGCTGTCTTTTAAATTTGAAACCTTATCTATTTTCTATTGCTTCAAACTAAAATCCTCCCCACCGTTTTTTGTTTTTTTGTTTGTTTTTTCTGACTTGGCTCAGGAGAAATGAACCTGATGTAAATACTAGCCCAATATTTCCAAACCTTCAGATGGGCGAATGTTCTAACATGTTCTCATGTATGCAAACTAAAAGTCTCTTCCATGCAAAGACAAACAGAATGGACCTTCTTCTCATGTTATAAGTTCAGATATTATCCCAAACTTTCATATTCAAATTGTGTGGCATTTGTTTTAAATTTTATATTGCTGGTAATATATTGGAACTATCCATTAA